>JAPZIH010000981.1:0-15882 GCA_027410445.1 Discoglossus pictus
CGCAGTGTAAAAACTGTGATTTGTCTCAAGCGTGACAACGAATCGCAGTTTGACAACTATTATATGTGAAATATACACAGTAAAATCCGATTATCCGTCTCTGAACCATTCGGGGCTCTCAAGCAACCAGCCTCCATTCCCTGGTTGACAAAAATTCTCACTTAATCGTCATTATCCGGCATACAATTTTTTTTTTTTTATGTCATCTTTTTTTCTGTAGTTTTTTTAGGTTTAAATTACTTGGATTAGATAGCAGTAGCTGTTTAATAGATAGTTTAAGGGTTTTTAGGAGGTTTAGGGTTAAATAGGCTTCATAAAACAGTGACTCTCAAGCACCTGGCAACTGCACTTATCCGGCAATAGGCAGTACCTGTGGGTGCCGGATAACGGGGAGTTTACTGTGTGTGTGTGTGTGTGTAAAATTAACAATCTGCATATTGCAGATCTGAGGTTAAATGTGATGGACTATAGGTATTTTTTCAACCTCAATTACTATACCTATATATTTTAATTAAAAAATAAAAACATGAAAGACTGATTCAAATTAGTATGTACAGTTCTAAACAGAGGCCTGTACCCACTGCACCACATCCGTGTGAAGGTTACAGCCTCCACCTTTCTAATCTGCATACTCTTGTGGGAGACTTCAGGGGCTATACACACACTAACTAAAATAATAATAATTTTAATAATATAATTTAATAATTTAAGATCCATTTCAAAAACAACTCTTCCATAAGAATTTCACACTCTATCTGTTAGAGCAGACTGCATATGATTACTTTAATATCTATCACATATTATAATTGTCAAACTGCGATTTGCCGTTACACATGCGAGCCTTGCGAAGTGAGATGTTGAGGCATAGAAGCCTTCCGAGCTCGGAGGAATTAGGCAATGAGTGCCAGAGGCAAACAGTTGAGGCATGGCAACATGCGGGACTTAGGATGAAATGAGCACCAAAGGTGCTCCTGGGAGCCTTTTGGAAGTGAGGCAAGTGTTGAGGCATTGAAGCATGCGGGAATCTCGGGGGCAAAAAAAAACGGAGCTCTGAA
The DNA here is from genome assembly GCA_027410445.1 of Discoglossus pictus. Taxonomy (NCBI): domain Eukaryota; kingdom Metazoa; phylum Chordata; class Amphibia; order Anura; family Alytidae; genus Discoglossus; species Discoglossus pictus. The sequence continues at coordinate 1,056 of JAPZIH010000981.1, forward strand.
AAATACGGATGTAACGGCCAAACCATGGAAATCAAAAAACACGAAAACCAAAAAATAAAATAAAACATAAATTAAAACGCATACAACATTGGGGGAGAGACAGGACGCCTGGGAGTGAGGTTGCAAGCTAATTTAAGCCCAATTTGCTGTGTTTCGTCACCCGAAAAACGGCTAAGCAAGAACAAAAATGGCGGGAAAAAAAATCTGAAAACATAATGAAAACGAGGCTAAGCACATTCCGACCTCAGAAAAATACAGAACTCTGAAAAATATGCGGGACTAAGAAAATACACGACGGCAAAGACACTAACACAATGCCAGGGATGCAGGTTAATGAACCCTGCAAGGAGCGTTCCATACAGTAGGTGGGAGGAAAGGTTCGCAATGTGCTCATCATGGGGCTCGCGATGAGCGGCTAAGGTGATCATTGCGAAGCAGGAAAGTTGAAGTACATGAGGGGAGAGAAACGCGATGAGCATCAAAGGTGCTCAGAGGGCCAAAAGACTCACATTGTGTGGCAAACAGCGTTGCCAGGCTTCATATTTTATTGCCGTAAATTTTTGATGGGTAAGTCGCCATTCACATATAATAGTTATCAATCTGCGAGTTGTTGTCACGCTTGTGGCTGGTAGGGCCGCAACTGCGAGCTGTACAAAAGCAAGCCGTTTAGGTATGCTGCGGGACTTGGGCTGTAATGACCGCCAAAGACGCTCATTGCAGCCATAGACATGCGGGACTTATTTTGTGCTCATCCTGAGACACGCAGGACTTGGCAAAAATTACGGGCCGTATGATGGACTGCAGGGCTCGGAAAAATACGACTTTAGCTGCCAAACTACTGAACTGGAAAAACATGCAAAAACACACAAATTTGCCTCAAATTCCCTTACACACTCACACACAGCACAGGGAGAGAGCCAGGGAGCCTGTGAGTGAGATTTGAAGTTAATTTGAGGCATATTTTGCCTTTTTTCACGATTGTAAATCGCCGAAGCCAGAAATAAAATAGCTGCCAAAACGCGTAAACACGATGAAAACAAGGACTTAAATACAAGCCCTAAGCACTAAGACCAAACGCAAACCAGTAAGACTTAATGCAAGTCAGTAACATCTAACTCAAGCCACGAACACTGAACCCAAGGCAATAGGTCCCTAAACTACACAGGCGTATAAAGTACACAGGGGAGAGGCTCACAATGAGCGCCGAAGGGGATCATTGCAAAGCAGGAAAGGTGTTGCTTGGCAAAAACGTCAATGAGCGGCATATCTGCTCATCATGGGGCCTGTAAAGTAGACGGGGGAAGAGGCTCTCAATGAGCACCAAGTGCTCAGAGGTGCTTGAGATGAGCACCAAAGGTGCTCAGAGGGGCCAAATCCTCGCATTTTGTGGCAAACAGCATTGCCAGGCTTCAAAGTTTATTGCCGTCATTTTTGATGACCAAGTCGCTAGTTTAATAATATAAAGAAAAAAAAAACAGTAATGAAGCACGCACAGCCTCTCTAGATATACCATGTAAATATCATACAATTTATACCATGATCACTACTTTAACAACGTTATAAGATATACAATATTAAAAAAGGAAAAATAAGTGTCAGTAATAACATGTAATAAGAGAATGAAGGGAGCATTTTCTATGTGTAATGTATATTTTATTCTCATCATTCCAGAATCCCTTCAGAAGCCTGATGTACAGGAGGGACAACGTCTACCAGGTAGTTATGTCATGGACTCTCCAGCCCATCCTAATGTTGGGGTGCTAGATGCACTTACTGGTGATATTCTAATGGTGTTGACGTACTGCTCATGTTCTGTTTTTGAACCAATGACTATATGTATCTATTAGCGATGTCCTATTCATGTTCTGTTGATCATTTATTATTAATCGACATATAAACATTTTCATACTAGCGACTTGCCCGTCAAAAAATGACGGCAATGTGATGTATATGTTTGTCAAGTTGTTTAGTTATTTATATATATTTTTTTGACCCTTGTAAGTATTGTGATATGAACGTGTATTTTTGTAAAATGTTGATGTAATGGTTTTTTAACATGAAATTTGTATCTGAAGAATTGTTCACTTTAATATACATTGAATCCAGAGGAAAGCAAAAAGTAAAAAGCCTTGTTGAAACGTCCCGAATTTTAACATGAAGTTTAAAATATATGTAAGCAATAACCTTCAAAGTATATTTTGAAACTTGAACTTTATTTTTTATGTAACTTTGGAAGATGACAAAACATTTGTATAATTTGGAACATTATAAACAGGAACATAGTGAATACATTTTGTAACATAATTTTGTATTAACATTTGAATGTAAAAACAGTTGAACTTTAAATTAATCAGTATTAACATGCAATTTCTATTAGAATAATTGTTCAGTTTAATATACATTGAATGTAGAGGAAGGCATACAGTAAAAACTCTCCTTAAAACGTACCTAATGAAAGTTTTTCCTTACTGACCACATAAACTGGCGATAAACATTAATGTAGGTAGTAATCTTAAGATAACAGACAATATTTACATTGTGACTTAAAAGGTGCTTGAGCTCTTAACATGAACTTTGTAATATGTTGAATGAAATAACTTGAAAATATTGTTTTTAAACTTGTAACATTAGAAACATTAACACGGTGACGTAACATTGTAACATAATTTTTCATAAAAATGCAAGGCAAGTATTTTGTGAGGCGAATTATCCATAAACATGACTTCCATTAATTATGACGGAATTAAACAACTAATTGTTATGTATTTTTGAATGCTTTTAAAAAATGTTTGCATGGCTTTAATTTGTATCCTGCTAAGTTATAGTACTTCATAGTAGACAATGTTTTTAGTAAAAATACGTCCATCTTCTAATAAATCACCTTGACTTTCATTGTTTTCAATGTAAACTTTAATAGCCTGTGGATTTTTGCACCGTGACAACAATGCAACGTACAATTGACCATGTGCAAATACTGGTTCTTCCAAAAAATACCCACAGATTTGAAAGTTTGACCTTGTGATTTATTAATGGTCATGGCAAATGCCATAATAATGGGAAATTGTCTTCTTTGAAGTATAAAAGGGAGACTACTTTCACTTGGTGCTAAATCTATTCTTGGTATGAAAACTCTCTCTCCTTTATGGGTCCCAGTTAAAATTTCAGCATCTATAAAATGGTCCTTTAATTGTTGAACAATTAATCTTGTGCCATTGCATAGGCCTTTTTTGGGGTTCATATTTCGCAGTAACATGATAATTGCACCTTTCTTTAGCTGCAAAATATGTGGTGGCATTCCAGAAGGAGTTAGAGAGTTTATGAATTCAGTCGAAAAGTTTGCCTGACTTTCATTGTCATCAGCAAGTACAGAATCAGCACTGTGATAATTTCTTTGTGGCGCATTAATTTTTTTAAAGATTTCATTATTGAGGATTAATGCATCTTTATTTTTACACGTCAGTATGCCTTGATTGTCAAGCTCGGAATATTCTTCGTTATTTATGCTCCCTTCAAATATAGCCGATATAATATCTTGTTGACAAATCATATGAGGTGGGATCTCTACAGTGTCGTCAGCTAAATGTAGTATTTTTTCTGTTCTGCCTTCTCCAATTTTAATAAGCCAATCATTGAAATCAGTTTGGCCTTCTGATCTCATATTTTGTTGCAGTTGAAGATGGGTAAAATGTTTCCATACTGTGCTTGACTTGATACAGGTTTCGATAATGTCAGTTCGATTTCCATGTACAACAGGTAATGTTTGTCTAAAATCGCCACCAACAACATTACCTTTCCACCAAATGGAAAAATATTATCCATGACTTCACGAAGCAAACGGTCAATACATTGGAGGGTGTAAAGGATCCTTGCATTTTCCTCCGAACTCCAGCTGAAACGAAGTGATTATAGCTCCCAATCCCCCAAACATGAGTCAAAACTTCATGAAGGGGTAAACATGAACTCTCTACTCTGGGCTACACGCCCGGTATATCAGGACTTCCTCCTGGTGGACAAAGGTGAAACAGTAGCCAATCACAGTGGCTATAGCATAAGCACTCCCCTTACACATAAATCACTCTCTCTTTTCTATCCTGGAGATAATTAACTTAAGGTAGCACAGAGAGCCTTAATTCTCTCCAGGAAGAAAGAAACATGGCTTCTTTGTTTTAATAAAACAGTATAAAAATGTATAACTTTGTTTTGACACAATGTAAACTTGAAGTTCCACATATCCCCAGATAGCTGAGATCTGAGTGCATATTCTAGGCGAATAGCGCTCAGATCCCACGAACGCAGTTCTCAGAATCGTCGACTGAAGTTTGTCTTATTAGTTATTTCCACGAAAGCCCATTGTAAATCCTCAAATAACCGAACAGGTTGCTTCGTGAAGTCTGTAAAATAGGGGATTTTGTTACAGAGGGCATAGCATGACATCATTGTGGCCTCATCTATTATAATTAATTTACATTTCTTCAATTTCTTTGCTTGTAAGGATGTCATGCGAATATCTGACACAGAATTTTCTAAAATAGGCACTGGCAGTTTAAATCCACTATGAACAGTTCTTCCACCTTCTAATAAAAGTGCAGCAATTCCAGTAGTGGCAAACGCCATCGCTATTTGTCCTTGTGCTCGTACTGAACTCATTAATAAATTGTACAAATAGGTTTTTCCTGATCCGCCAGGTCCATCAAGATAGAAATAACGCTCTGTCACCATGTCATCATCTATTGCGTTTTTAATGGCATGAAATGCTTGCAATTGTAGTGTATTTAAAGTTGCAAGTCTTTCTTGTGTTCTTTCTGCTTGTAGTTGAATGTCATAGTCTTCAAAGTTTGTCATCTATAAGACCTGGATCAGGCAAATTAAAACTTGCACAACTTAATCCATGAGTTAAAAATACTTCTTGGATTTCCATTAACGCTTTTAAGTGTGCAATGGGTTCATTGTATCGTCGCATAAAGTCTTCAGCCATATTACTTTTAAAAGTCTCCCACAAAGCTAATGCATTTGAGAAGATACAAATAAATGCAAATTGTTCTCTCATCTGCCGTGGCATTTGACATTGTGCTGCTTCTTCTAAACATCTTTCCCATTCTGTATCATCAGCTAGTAAGTTTCTATGTCTTGCAGCTAAATGGAAGGATTCATATACAATGTCATTAACAGTTCTTAATTGTTCAAAACTAGTGTGCTCCTGGAACATTTAAAAGTAATATCCGTAAGCAAAAACGTTCAACATCTCTTGGACTGACTGTGTAAATTCGTGGAATTATTTTATTGCCTCTGGTTTTTCTTGGTCTCCATAATCCATTCACAAAAACATAGTGATATGGAATTTCAATATATAAGTATTGTGTTGCTTGAGCATCATTGGAATTTAATGCAAACCATGCAGTTAGTGTAGTGTGACGATCTTCACTTTGGGCCAATGCATTCATTTCATTTCCAGCATGGAAATAGACTAAATGTCGTTGTGGCAAATGTACTGCTAATCTATATACTGCATGTGATCTATCATGCATTTCAAATTTTAAAAGCCGCCACATAGCTTCTGGTGCACTGACATAGCGAGCATCTACATGAGATGCAAGTTCATCATGTACTAACTCACTACATTCAGGGTTGTCTGCACTTTTGACGACTACAGTAGCTGCATCATAGCCTTTGTAAATATATTTGTAGACATATTTAATGGATTTGATGGAAGTGCAGGCTTCTACGTTGATGTGGGCGTTGTACTTCATGAGTAAATGTGGATTGTAGGGTACTACATATCTATTGTCCACTTTTTTTCCACGAATAATGGCACTATCTCCTTCTCTGTTATAAAGTGGATATCCATCACAATTTGCATATGTTTTGTCTCTATAATCTTTTGGAAAATCTTTTGAACATTATTATTTTCCATACATGGTGATTGTGGATTAAGGTCTCCACAGGGTCCATGAATCATGCGATGAGTAACAATCTCATATAGTCTACCATATAGGATCTGGTAGTTCAGCAACTATGACTGCATCCACTTTGTCCGAAGTATCTAATTTATCTTTCTCTTGAAGTATTATCAGAAGATGTGCATGTGGAAGGCCTCTTTTTTGAAATTCAATGGTATATACATAAGCAAGACATTTGCCAAATAACTGATTTATAGTGAAGTCACGTATTAATTCATTTAATTTGATCTTAAAAACTCTGGCTACTAAATCTGGTCGATCTGAAGCAGTTTGCCCAAGAAGTAGATTTTGTGTAATTTCTGGCCATTATGGATTACATGTAAATGTCACAAATCTGGTTTTCCAAATTTGGTCACAATAGCCATAGCATCATTGTATCTTTCTCTCATATTTCGAGGAGATCCTTGAAAGGAAGATGGTAAAATGATGGCTATGCCAGCTGTCATGTCTCTGCTTGTAGCCACATAGTCCATGAGTCCACAATATTGTTCTACACGTAGTTTATCTTGTTGATGTTTTATAAAGTTTAAATTATTTGCCTCAACTTGCAAATATGAATCAATAATCCATTGTTGTGTTAGTTTTCCACCACATAAAATCGGATTAAATTCATGTCTAATGGCAAATTGAGCTACTTTAAATTCAAGCATAGAAACATTATTTCGGATTCTGGCTTTAGCATTTGGGTAACTGGGAAGGGTTAATTTTGGTTGCCAACCTGCTTCTCCATGTAGGAAAAAGATGGGATATGTCATTGGATCTAAATTTGGACTTAAGATATTCATATTAATAAATGGTTGCTCCTCATTTTTGGGATTTATTCTAATGTCTCTTTGAAATGGTGGTTCTCCTTCATCATTTGAAAGACCATTGCAACCTCATTTGATGTTGGCAAGTTATAACGACGTTTATCAGTATGTCTGTCTCTTTTAAGCACCATATTAACCTTTGGCATGGGTAATTGATGTCTTTGTGCATGAAGTAGTTGTTCATTTTCTACTTCTGCCAATTTTTTGTAAGCTTTACTGTAGGGATTGTTGTCCATAATGTTATTTAGCTCTATGAAAACACTGGGTAAGCATTTTTTATTTTCTTCCATCTGCATACGTTGGTCAACAGCTTCCATTGTATCTAGGACATATAGTTGAGCGAATTTTCTTTGCTCTCCTTCCTCTGGATGTAAATGGGAAGTGCGATGATAAATTTGTCCTTGGACTTTAAAACAGTAAGGACCATGTCCTGGTACATTAGCAGCTAATGTTGCCCCCATAGATGCAAAGGATATGGCACTATTGTAGGATCTTATGTTTGTCTTAAAATGTTTGTAGTTTGGAAAAGTAGGTTAGTCATAAATTTTGTAAATAGTGGAAATTCTTTCCTTTCTGGAAGTTTGAACTTGCCTTTTTGACAACAACTAATAAATTGCCATCTCTGGGTCTCTCTGTTTAAAATAATAAGCCTCACAAAATTGACATTATGTACCTCTACTGCTAAAGACTTGAGTAAAGGACAATTTGCAAAGCATATAGGAGTTTGACTTTCATATTCATCAGGTGAAAAGTAATGGAATGTTTGAACAGGTTCTAAATGCTTAGTTTTTTTTTGTGGCTTTTCTTGGTATATGTTCTTGTTTTGTTGAAATGTCCTGTAAGAGTTTGTAAATGCTTTATTTGCTTTTTTTTTTTTTTTGTCGTAGCTTTCATTTTTGCAGCTGATATTCTTTTATTTGCAAGTCTTTTGCGTTCTTTTTCTCGTCTAATTTCTTTCTCCTCTGGTGTCTGCTCGGCGGCCCATCTCTCTTGTCTTTCTCTAGTTTGACGTCTTTTCTTCTCTTCTTTGGTCTCGTTATCAGCCATATTAATCTGTAAAGGGAAAAAAAAGAAATGTAATTGTGTATATTTAAATTTGTAATTCCTGTTAAAGATTATTGTGCACAATTGGGGGGAAAAAATGTAAATCATGAATGTATCAACTAAATATAACTAAGTTATAATTCCTGGCCTCATTGAATAACAATTTGGCCCATGGCAGTTAACATCTTTTTATAAAATAATGTTTTAGTTCTTGAAAACCTTGTTTGTGGATAGATGTTTACCACTGAAAAACTTCTTTGTTAAAAAACATTGATGTGGTTATTGAGCTATGTATTGCATATTGCAAATTTAAATAGAATGAGGGACATAGTCATTAATTTTTTTTTTTTTCCTGTTGACATGGATGCAGATGAAACATGTTTCTTTAGTTTTCTCCTTTTGTACTTATTATACTGTACCTTGGTTAAAGTGTGATTTCAATCCGAATGTTTGTTGTTCCTCAGTTGAAAATCGTTGTCCAATGGTGTGGTCCTCTGTTGGAAGTCCTCGTCCGATGGTGTGGTCCTCTGGCGATAGCCCTCGTCCGATTGTCTTCACGCAGTATCTGTTGTAATATAAAATAGAAAATGTTGTTTGAGTGAATAGTCTTTTAAATAAGTAAAAAAATTATTAATTTTGGTGTATTGTATCTGTTATGTTTATTTTTTTCTATTTTTTTTTTTTTTATCTTTATGTACAATACCATGTCTTTTGTTGTTTTAGTAGGTTGTGATAAATTAAAGAAGAATATTAATTTATATTGCTATGTGTTTGTGTGAGTTTTTGTACAATCCTATTTGTGCGCACCACTTGTGGTCTAAATATGACATCGCTATGACATCGCTATGACATCGCTATGACATCGCTATGACATCGCTATGACATCGCTATGACATCGCTATGACATCGCTATGACATCGCTATGACATCGCTATGACATCGCTATGACATCGCTATGACATCGCTATGACATCGCTATGACATCGCTATGACATCGCTATGACATCGCTATGACATCGCTATGACATCGCTATGACATCGCTATGACATCGCTATGACATCGCTATGACATCGCTATGACATCGCTATGACATCGCTATGACATCGCTATGACATCGCTATGACATCGCTATGACATCGCTATGACATCGCTATGACATCGCTATGACATCGCTATGACATCGCTATGACATCGCTATGACATCGCTATGACATCGCTATGACATCGCTATGACATCGCTATGACATCGCTATGACATCGCTATGACATCGCTATGACATCGCTATGACATCGCTATGACATCGCTATGACATCGCTATGACATCGCTATGACATCGCTATGACATCGCTATGACATCGCTATGACATCGCTATGACATCGCTATGACATCGCTATGACATCGCTATGACATCGCTATGACATCGCTATGACATCGCTATGACATCGCTATGACATCGCTATGACATCGCTATGACATCGCTATGACATCGCTATGACATCGCTATGACATCGCTATGACATCGCTATGACATCGCTATGACATCGCTATGACATCGCTATGACATCGCTATGACATCGCTATGACATCGCTATGACATCGCTATGACATCGCTATGACATCGCTATGACATCGCTATGACATCGCTATGACATCGCTATGACATCGCTATGACATCGCTATGACATCGCTATGACATCGCTATGACATCGCTATGACATCGCTATGACATCGCTATGACATCGCTATGACATCGCTATGACATCGCTATGACATCGCTATGACATCGCTATGACATCGCTATGACATCGCTATGACATCGCTATGACATCGCTATGACATCGCTATGACATCGCTATGACATCGCTATGACATCGCTATGACATCGCTATGACATCGCTATGACATCGCTATGACATCGCTATGACATCGCTATGACATCGCTATGACATCGCTATGACATCGCTATGACATCGCTATGACATCGCTATGACATCGCTATGACATCGCTATGACATCGCTATGACATCGCTATGACATCGCTATGACATCGCTATGACATCGCTATGACATCGCTATGACATCGCTATGACATCGCTATGACATCGCTATGACATCGCTATGACATCGCTATGACATCGCTATGACATCGCTATGACATCGCTATGACATCGCTATGACATCGCTATGACATCGCTATGACATCGCTATGACATCGCTATGACATCGCTATGACATCGCTATGACATCGCTATGACATCGCTATGACATCGCTATGACATCGCTATGACATCGCTATGACATCGCTATGACATCGCTATGACATCGCTATGACATCGCTATGACATCGCTATGACATCGCTATGACATCGCTATGACATCGCTATGACATCGCTATGACATCGCTATGACATCGCTATGACATCGCTATGACATCGCTATGACATCGCTATGACATCGCTATGACATCGCTATGACATCGCTATGACATCGCTATGACATCGCTATGACATCGCTATGACATCGCTATGACATCGCTATGACATCGCTATGACATCGCTATGACATCGCTATGACATCGCTATGACATCGCTATGACATCGCTATGACATCGCTATGACATCGCTATGACATCGCTATGACATCGCTATGACATCGCTATGACATCGCTATGACATCGCTATGACATCGCTATGACATCGCTATGACATCGCTATGACATCGCTATGACATCGCTATGACATCGCTATGACATCGCTATGACATCGCTATGACATCGCTATATCGCTATGACATCGCTATGACATCGCTATGACATCGCTATGACATCGCTATGACATCGCTATGACATCGCTATGACATCGCTATGACATCGCTATGACATCGCTATGACATCGCTATGACATCGCTATGACATCGCTATGACATCGCTATGACATCGCTATGACATCGCTATGACATCGCTATGACATCGCTATGACATCGCTATGACATCGCTATGACATCGCTATGACATCGCTATGACATCGCTATGACATCGCTATGACATCGCTATGACATCGCTATGACATCGCTATGACATCGCTATGACATCGCTATGACATCGCTATGACATCGCTATGACATCGCTATGACATCGCTATGACATCGCTATGACATCGCTATGACATCGCTATGACATCGCTATGACATCGCTATGACATCGCTATGACATCGCTATGACATCGCTATGACATCGCTATGACATCGCTATGACATCGCTATGACATCGCTATGACATCGCTATGACATCGCTATGACATCGCTATGACATCGCTATGACATCGCTATGACATCGCTATGACATCGCTATGACATCGCTATGACATCGCTATGACATCGCTATGACATCGCTATGACATCGCTATGACATCGCTATGACATCGCTATGACATCGCTATGACATCGCTATGACATCGCTATGACATCGCTATGACATCGCTATGACATCGCTATGACATCGCTATGACATCGCTATGACATCGCTATGACATCGCTATGACATCGCTATGACATCGCTATGACATCGCTATGACATCGCTATGACATCGCTATGACATCGCTATGACATCGCTATGACATCGCTATGACATCGCTATGACATCGCTATGACATCGCTATGACATCGCTATGACATCGCTATGACCTCGCTATGACATCGCTATGACATCGCTATGACATCGCTATGACATCGCTATGACATCGCTATGACATCGCTATGACATCGCTATGACATCGCTATGACATCGCTATGAACATCCTATGACATCGCTATGACATCGCTATGACATACGCTAGGACATCGCTATGACATCGCTATGACATCGCTATGACATCGCTATGACATCGCTATGACATCGCTATGACATCGCTATGACATCGCTATGACATCGTGCTGATGACATCGCTATGACATCGCTATGACATCGCTATGACATCGCTATGAAATCGCTATGACATCGCTATGACATCGCTAGACATCGCATATGACATCGCTATGAACATCGCTATGACATCGCTATGACATCGCTATGACATCGCTATGACATCGCTATTGACATCGCTATGACATCGCTATGACATCGCTAGGACATCGCTATGACATCGCTATGACATCGCTATGACATCGCTATGACATCGCTATGACATCGCTATGACATCGCTATGACATCGCTATGACATCGCTATGACATCGCTATGACATCGCTATGACATCGCTATGACATCGCTATGACATCGCTATGACATCGCTATGACATCGCTATGACATCGCTATGACATCGCTATGACATCGCTATGACATCGCTATGACATCGCTATGACATCGCTATGACATCGCTATGACATCGCTATGACATCGCTATGACATCGCTATGACATCGCTATGACATCGCTATGACATCGCTATGACATCGCTATGACATCGCTATGACATCGCTATGACATCGCTATGACATCGCTATGACATCGCTATGACATCGCTATGACATCGCTATGACATCGCTATGACATCGCTATGACATCGCTATGACATCGCTATGACATCGCTATGACATCGCTATGACATCGCTATGACATCGCTATGACATCGCTATGACATCGCTATGACATCGCTATGACATCGCTATGACATCGCTATGACATCGCTATGACATCGCTATGACATCGCGTATGACATCGCTATGACATCGCTATGACATCGCTATGACATCGCTATGACATCGCAATGACATCGCTATGACATCGCTATGACATCGCTATGACATCGCTATGACAATCGCTATGACATCGCTATGACAATCGCTATGACATCGCTATGACATCGCTATGACATCGCTATGACATCGCTATGACATCGCTATGACATCGCTATGACATCGCTATGGACATCGCTTAATGTCATCGCTATGACATCGCTATGGACATCGCTATGACATCGCTATGACATCGCTATGACATCGCTATGACATCGCTATGACATCGCTATGACATCGCTATGACATCGCTATGACATCGCTATGACATCGCTATGACATCGCTATGACAATCGCTATGACATCGCTATGACATCGCTATGACAATCGCTATGACATCGCTATGACATCGCTATGACATCGCTATGACAAATCGCTATGACATCGCTATGACATCGCTATGACATCGCTATGACTTCGCTATGACATCGCTATGACATCGCTATGACATCGCTATGACCATCGCTATGACATCGCTATGACATCGCTATTGACAATCGCTATGACATCGCTATGACATCGCTAGTGACATCGCGTATGACATCGCTATGACATCGCTATGACCATCGCTATGACAATCGCTATGACATCGCTATGACATCGCTATGACATCGCTATGACATCGCTATGACATCGCTATGACAGTCGCTATGACATCGCTATGACATCGCTATGACTCGCTATGACATCGCTATGACATCGCTATGACAGCGCTTGACATCGCTATGACATCGCTATGACATCGCTATGACATCGCTATGACATCGCTATGACAATCGCTATGAACATCGCTATGACATCGCTAATAATTAGTGAAATGTATCCACCTGTGTGCAATATAAGTTCACAATGATCTGTCATTACAATATACACACCTTTTTTGAAAGGCCCCAGAGGGCTGCAACACCTAAGCAAGAGGCACCACTAACACAAACACTGCCAATGAAGACCAAGGAACTCTCCAAACAAGTAAGGGACATGTGGTTGAGAAGTACAAGTCAGGGTTAGGCTATACAAAAAAATATCCAAATATTTAATGATCCCCAGCAGCACCAGTCAAATCTATCATAACCAAATGGAAAGAACATGGCACAACAGGGAAAACCTGGCAAGAGACGGTCGCCCACCAAAATTCACGGGACCGAGCAAGGAGGGCATTAATCAGGAGGAGGCAGCACAGAAATCTAAGGTAACCCTGGAGGAGGTGAGGAGTTCCACAGCAGGAAACTGGAGTATCTGTACATAGGACGACAATAAGTTGTACACTCCATAGAGTTGGGCTTTATGGCAGAGTGGTCAGAAGAAAGCCATTACTTTCAGCAAATAAACAAAATGGCACGTTTGATGTTTGCGAAATAGGCATGTGGGAGACTCCCCAAAATGTATGTGAGTAAGGTGCTCTGGGTCTGATGAGACTAAAATTTAACTTTTCAGCCATCAAAGAAAATGCTATGCCTGGTGCAAACCCAACACATCACATCACCCAAGAAGCACCATCCCCACAGTGAAACATGGTGGTGGGCAGGCTCATGCATGTGGGGATGTTTTTCAGCAGCCAGGGCTTGGAAACAGGTCAGAGTTGAGGGAAAGATGGATGGTGCTAAATACAGGGGATATTCTTGAGCAAACCCGGTACCACTCTGTGCGTGATTTTGAGGCTAGGACGGAGGTTTCACCTTCCAGCAGGACAATGACCTCAAACACACTGCTAAAGCAACACTTGGGTGGTTTAAGGGGAAGCATGTAAATGTGTTGGAATGGCTGAGTCACAGGCCCAGACCTCAATCCAATAGAAAATCATGTGGTCATGACTTAAATATTGCTGTTCACAAGCGCAAACCACCCAACTTGAAGGAGACTGGAGCAGTTTGCAAGGAGGAGATGGGCAAAAAATCCCAGTGGTAAGATGTGGCAAGCTCATAGAGATTTTTCCAAAGCGACTTGGAGCTGTGATTGCTGCAAAAGGTGGTTCTACAAAGTATTGACTTTAGGGGAGTGAAGTGAATAGGTAAAAAACTTTTTCTGTTATTTTGTCCTATTTGTTGTTTGCTTCACAAAAAAAAATATATATATATATATGTAACTGATCTACTGGCACCCGACCGGGTACCTCTGTTGATGGACGCGTCCTAGCTTGTGTCGAGGCCTACAAGCACCGCATCGGACACCACACTACCACCACAGACTCGGGTTGGACAGTATGAATCACAGTCCCTGGATGAAC
>JAPZIH010000981.1:15905-85846 GCA_027410445.1 Discoglossus pictus
CAGGGCAGACAGGAGGTCTTCAGTTGCAGCAACTGCGACCCTTGCAAGCCGCAGGCGCTCCATGCCAGCACCTGAGGACATCGCAAAGCGAGGTCTTCAGTTGCAGCAACTGCGACCCTTGAAAAAAAAAGTTTACGTCCAAACACATTACGACACTCGCAAACAACATACGACACACGTTGAAACACATTACGACACTCGCAAACAACATACGACACACGTTCACACACATTACGGCCTCGCAACACTCGGACGCAACTCGCGAACATTACAAAATTACAAACACAATACATACACACAGCACATACATAAAAACCTTACCTACACAAACAGGAAGCACCCAGGACCTCAAAAATGCAACTTAGAACTTAATTGCACTCAAAATAAAAGAGTTTCGACACTAAATACTTTGTTAAGCGACAAAAAAAAATGGCCGACGAATAAAACGAAAACGAGGCTACACACGCAAACACCATGCTACACACGCAAACACCATACGAGACACGTTACCACACATTACGAGTTCGCAAACATCGGACGCAACACGCCGACATACAAACATTTAAAACTTAACAAAGACACACAACAAACACATAAAAAGCTTACCTACAGCAAGAGGAACCAGCCAGCACCTCAAAAAAACAAGTTACACCTACATTTAAATCAAAATAAACACTTTAGACACTAATACCATCGCTAAGCGAGAGAAAAAATGGCCGACGAACAAAACGAAAACGAGGCTTCAGACGTAACTACACTACACTTACTCGCAATAATGAAACACATACTATGCGGAACGTATCACAATCATATTAAACACCATTTTGAACAGTAATACGCCTAAAATGGCGGATGGAACGCAAATTGTAAGCTGGAACGCAAATAGCGCATGCGTATTGCGTTCTAACGGTCTCACTTTCCAGAACTTTCTACAAGTTTATAAATACTGCCTATTTCCAACTAAAAAATACATTTCTCCTCAGGTGATCAACGGAGTGACTTCTGAGATAACTGCTGCTTTTACTTGAGAAGACAATTCTTTACTAATTTACTACTTTACATTGTGCAAATTACAACTGACAGGTAAGCTATAATATATTACATTTTATTATCAGGTCAGGTCAAACAAATAAAAAAAAAAACTAGGATTTATGTAGTCATCATGTATGGCACATTTATGTGTATAGGCTCCCAAACAAAATTAAACAGAGCTTTATGTATAGTGACATCTGACACGCACATATATGTCTATAATGTATAGTTACATGTGACACGCACATATATGTCTATAATGTATAGTGACATTTGACACACACATTTCTGTGTATTGCCCCTTCATAGTGACATGTGACACGCACGTATATGTGTATAATGTATAGTGACATGTGACACGCACATATATGTCTATAATGTATAGTGACATGTGACACGCACATTTCTGTGTATTGCCCCTTCATAGTGACATCTGACACCGACATATATGTCTATAATGTATAGTGACATGTGACACGCACATTTATGTGTATTACCAATGCAACAAAATTAGCTTACAACAAAATCAGTAAACAACTACATTTTAATGACATTATATGTCATGTATACTGATATGTCACACGCACATATATGTGTATCATCTATAGTTACATCTCACACACACACATTTATGTGTGTTGGAAAAAATAAATATAATGTTAATTTAACCATTTAAATTTGACTCATGTATACTGATATGTCACACGTACACAAAATAATTACATTAAACTATGTAATGTGCTTCATGTATGTGAGATATGTGTGTAGCCCCCAACAAAAATTAAGGTTAATTGAATTAATTTACTGCAATTCAATACATCAGATAAAGCTGAATCTTTCTATTTCGTTTCATATTCAAACAGACTCTGCATCAACAGCGTCTCTCAACAATTTGCACCGTGCACTGTGAAGCACAATCCCTTTTAAAGAACACCAACAAATTTGAAGAGGTAAGATACAAGAACACATTACATGCTCAAAAGGACATGCTTTGCTAGATGAGAAATTATAAATATACAAATAACTATTTCACTTTCTTTTTCAAACAGACACTAAAAGAAGACCGGCGGATTAAGATTGGCAGGAGGGGACCGTCTGTCATTCAAAACTTCTATCAAGGTAAAGTATTAAGTATAAACAAGAAATAACCATGAGCCTTATTCAATTGCAACTTCCTCATTTGAATAGGGCTCTATATAAGCACATAACATTTTTTTTATACAGAACTTTTTAGTTACTGAAATTCTAACCACAATCAAGGTTTTCAATAACTAAAAACTTTGCTCAATAAATATGTTATGTGATTATATAGAGCCCTCTTCAATTGGCAAAATTGCAATTCAATGAGGACCTATATGTCTTTAATGGCCAAGGGCCTCACTGAAATGTGATTTGCCCATTTCAATAGGGCTCTATATAAGCACATAACATATTTTTGAAACAGAACTTTTTAGTTACTGAACTTCTAACCACAATCAAGGTTTTCAATAACTAAAAACTTTGCTCAATAAATATGTTATGTAATTATATAGAGCCCTGTTCAATTGGCAAAATTGCAATTCAATGAGGACCTATATGTCTTTAATGCCCAAGGGCCTCACTCAAATGTGATTTGCCCATTTCAATAGGGCTCTATATAAGCACAGAGCATATTTTTTAGGAAATTTTTCTTTTGTGAACACGTTCCTTTTGGATACAAGTTCACTAAATACAAAATTCCGTACAAACATATGCTCTGTGATGATATTGAGCTCTATTCCATTGGCCAAAACACAATTGAATAAGTAGCTCACAATATAACAAATGCAGTAACCAAAGGCCCTTATTCAATTGCTATTTTGGAAAATTAAATATGGCTATTTTAACAAATATATGTGATGTGCTTATTTAGAACCCTATTCAAATTTCTACATTGCAATTCAATTACGGCCTTACAGTACTATTATATTGTAAAAAATGCAATTGCATGAGGGCCAAACTATGCAACATATGGTACACACAAAGGCCCTCATTCAATTGCAATTTGCCCAATTGAATAGGGCTCTAAATAACAACATAACAATAGCTTAAAACTAAGGTTTTAGTTAATAAAAAAATATCAAAAATACAGTTTTTCAATGACTACAAAATTATTTTAACTAATATGCTAATATGCTATGTGCTCATTTACAGCACAATTCAATTAGCCAAATCGCAATTCAATGACACACAAACTGCTACACACAAAACAGAATTTCTTATTAAGGCCCTCATTCAATTGCAATTTTGCCAATTGAATAGGGGTCTAAATAAGCACATCACATATATTTTTTAAAGAAGTTTTTAGTTATTAAGCATCTATCCAAAAGCACGGTTTTCACTACCTAAAAACTTCTTTAAAAAATATATATTATGTGCTTATTTAGAGCCGTATTCAATTGGCAAAATCGCAATTGAATGAGGGACTAAATGTTTAACAACCTATAAGCCTTACAAATAACCAAAAATAAGAATAACAAAAGTGTTGTGCACCTAATAGCATTGTATAAAAAAGCACACAAACTCATAGCAAACTATATTAACATTCTTCTTTAATGTTTAACAAATTATAACCTGTACAATCAAGAAGAAATTAGTTTTGCACAAGTGATGTGCACCAAACAGGATTGTCAATAACTAACACAAACACATAGCAAACTACATTAATTATATTATTTCATGTTTCACTAACTATAACCATCCAAATAAAGGTTAAATAAGTATACGACAAGTGGTGTGCACAAAACAGGATTGTACAAAAACTAACATAAACACATAGCAAAATAAATTCATATTCTTATGTAATATATCACAACCCACAAGCCTTACTAAGAACCTTAAATAAGAATAACAAAAGTCTTGGGATTGTACAGAAAGTTAAAAAAAATTTTTTAAAAAAAAATAAACATAACTGATACAATACAGCAAAATTAATACATTTTTTACTTATTTAAAAGACATTTCACTCAAACAACATTTTCTATTTTACATTACAACAGATACTGCGTGAAGACAATCGGACGAGGACTTTTTCCACAGGACCGGACCGGACCATCGGACGAGGACTCGGACCAGACCAGCAGACGAGGAATTTCAACACAGGACCAGACCAGCAGACGAGGAATTTCAACACAGGACCACACCATCGGACGAGGACTTTCACCAACGGACAACAACATCGGACGAGGAATATCGCCACAGGACCACAATATCGGACAGGGGCTATCGCGACAGGACCACACCATCGGACGAGGACTTCCGACAGAGGACCACACCATTGGACAACGATTTTGAAACGAGGAGCAACAAACATTCGGATTTAAATCACACTTCAACCAAGGTAAACTATAATAACTACTAAAGAATAACACTAAAGAAACTGGTTTCAGTTGCATCCGTCTCAACAGAAAAATAAATTAATTTATTTACTATCTCACTTATTTTATTTAAATTGCTACTATGCAATACATAGCTCAATAACCACATCACTTTTTTTTTCAGCAAAGAAGTTTTGCAGTGGTAAATATCTATCCACAAACAAAGTTTTTAATAAATACAACCATTATTTTAAATAAATATGTTACATGCTTATTTACAGCAGTATTCCATTGGAAAAATTCTGAGCCACTGAAGACAGGAATTATAAATTTAACTAAATATCAATGATACATTCATGATTTGCCTTTTATTTCAACAATTGTGCACAATCATCTTTAACAGGAATTACAAATTTAAATATACACAATTACATTTATTTGTTTCCGTTTACAGATTAATATGGCTGATAACGAGACCAAAGAAGAGAAGAAAAGACGTCAAACTAGAGAAAGACAAGAGAGATGGGCCGCCCAGCAGACACCGGAGGAGAAAGAAATTAGAAGAGAAAAAGAACGCAAAAGACTTGCAAATAAAAGAATATCCGCTGCAAAAATGAAACATACAACCAAAATAAATAAAAAAATAATAAAGCATTTACAAACTGTTCCTAAAACATCAGATGACATTTTACAACATACCAGTCAAGACAGACCAAAAAAAAAAACTACCAAAAAAAAGCATTTACAAACTCTTACTAAAAACTTACAGGAAATTTCAACCGAACAAGTCCAACATATACCAAGAAAATGTACGAAAAAAACTAAACATTTAGAACCTGTTGTTGAAACATTTCATGACTTTTCATCTGATGAATATCAAAGTCAACATCCAATATGCATTGCAAATTGTCCTTTAATGAAGTCTTTAGCAGTAGAGGTTCATAGTTGTGGGGACATGACTACTCAATGTCAATTTTGTGAGGCTTATTATTTTAAACAGGAGAGACCCCGAGATGGACAATTTATTAGTTGTTGTCAAAAAGGAAAGTTCAAACTTCCACAAAGGAAACAATTTCCAACCTATTTACTAAATATTCTGACTGAACCTACTTTTCCAAATTACAAAAATTTTAAGACAAACATAAGATCCTACAATAGTGCCATATCATTTGCATCTATGGGGGCAACATTGGCTGCTAATGTACCAGGACATGGTCCTTACTGTTTTAAAGTCCAAGGACAAATTTATCATCGCACTTCCCATTTACATCCAGAGGAAGGAAATAAAAGAAAATTCGCTCAACTATATGTCCTAGATACAATGGAAGCTGTTGACCAACGTATGCAGATGGAAGAAAATAAAAAATGCTTACCCACTGTTTTCATAGAGCTAAATAATATTATGGACAACAATCCCTACAGTAAAGCTTATAAAAAATTGGCAGAAGTAGAAAATGAACAACTACTTCATTCACAAACACATCAATTACCAATGCCGAAGGTTAATATGGTGCTTAAAAGAGACAGACATACTGATAAACGTCGTTATAACTTGCCAACAACAAATGAGGTTGCAATGGTGTTTCACAATGATGAAGGAGAACCACCATTTCAAAGAGACATACGAATATATCCTAGAAATGAGGACCAACCGTTTATTAATATGAGTATCTTAAGTCCAAATTTAGATCCAATGACATATCCCATCTTTTTCCCACACGGAGAAGCAGGTTGGCAACCAAAATTAACTCTTCCCAGTTACCCAAATGCTAAAGGCAGAATCCGAAATAATGTTTCTATGCTTGAATTTAAAGTAGCTCAAATTGCCATTCGCAATGTATTTAATCCAATTTTATGTGGTGGGAAACTAACACAACAATGGATTATTGATTCATATTTGCAAGTTGAGGCAAATAATTTAAACTTTATCAAATATCAACAAGATAAACTCTGTGTAGAACAATATTCTGGACTCATGGACTATGTTGCTGACGTGGCTACAAGCAGAGACATGACAGCTGGCAAAGCCATCATTTTACCATCTTCCTTTCAAGGATCTCCTCGGAATATGAGAGAAAGATACAATGATGCTATGGCTATTGTGACAAAATTTGGCAAACCCGATTTATTTGTGACATTTACATGTAATCCACAATGGCCAGAAATTACACTAAATCTACTTCTTGGACAAACTGCTTCAGATCGACCAGATTTAGTAGCCAGAGTTTTTAAGATTAAATTAAATGAATTAATACGTGACTTCACTATAAATCAGTTATTTGGCAAATGTCTTGCTTATGTATATACCATTGAATTTCAAAAAAGAGGCCTTCCACATGCACATCTTCTAATAATACTTCAAGAAAAAGATAAATTAGATACTTCAGACAAAGTGGATGCAGTCATTGTTGCTGAACTACCAGATCCAGAACTATATGGTAGACTATATGAGATTGTTACTCATCGCATGATTCATGGACCCTGTGGTGACCTTAATCCACAATCACCATGTATGGAAAATAATAAATGTTCCAAAGAATTTCCCAAAGATTATAGAGACAAAACCTATGCCAATTGTGATGGATATCCACTTTATAAAAGAAGAGAAGGAGATAGTGCCATTATTCGTGGGAAAAAAGTGGACAATAGATATGTAGTACCCTACAATCCACATTTACTCATGAAGTACAACGCCCACATCAACGTAGAAGCCTGCACTTCCATCAAATCAATTAAATATGTCTATAAATATATTTACAAAGGTTACGATGCAGCTACTGTAGTCGTCAAAAGTGCAGACAACCCTGAAAGTAGTGAGTTAGTACATGATGAACTTGCATCTCATGTAGATGCTCGCTATGTCAGTGCGCCAGAAGCTATGTGGCGGCTTTTAAAATTTGAAATGCATGATAGATCGCATGCAGTATATAGGTTAGCAGTACATTTGCCACAACGACATTTAGTCTATTTCCATGCTGGAAATGAAATGAATGCATTGGCCCAAAGTGAAGATCGTCACACTACACTAACTGCATGGTTTGCATTAAATTCCACTGATGCTGAAGCAACACAATACTTATATATTGAAATTCCATATCACTATGTTTTTGTGAATGGATTATGGAGACCAAGAAAAACCAGAGGCAATAAAATTATTCCAAGAATTTACACAGTCAGTCCAAGAGATGTTGAACGTTTTTGCTTACGGATATTACTTTTAAATGTTCCTGGAGCACAAAGTTTTGAACACTTAAGAACTGTTAATGACATTGTATATGAATCCTTCCATTTAGCTGCAAGACATAGAAACTTACTCGCTGATGATACAGAGTGGGAAAGATGCTTAGAAGAAGCAGCACAATGTCAAATGCCGCGACAGATGAGAGAACAATTTGCTTTTATTTGTATCTTCTCAAATGCTCCAAATGCATTAGCTTTGTGGGAGACTTTTAAAAGTAATATGGCTGAAGACTTTATGCGACGATACAATGAACCCATTGCACACTTAAAAGCGTTAATGGAAATCCAAGAAGTCTTTTTAACTCATGGATTAAGTTGTGCAAGTTTTAATTTGCCTGATCCAGGTCTTATAGATGACATTAACTTTGAAGACTATGACATTCAACTACAAGCAGAAAGAACAGAAGAAAGACTTGCAACTTTAAATACACTACAATTGCAAGCATTTCATGCCATTAAAAATGCTATAGATGATGACATGGTGACAGAGCGTTATTTCTATCTTGATGGACCTGGCGGATCAGGAAAAACATATTTGTACAATTTATTAATGAGTTCAGTACGAGCACAAGGAAAAATAGCAATGGCGTTTGCCACTACTGGAATTGCTGCACTTTTATTAGAAGGTGGAAGAACTGTTCATAGTGGATTTAAACTGCCAGTGCCTATTTTAGAAAATTCTGTGTCAGATATTCGCATGACATCCTTACAAGCAAAGAAATTGAAGAAATGTAAATTAATTATAATAGATGAGGCCACAATGATGTCATGCTATGCCCTCCAATGTATTGACCGTTTGCTTCGTGAAGTCATGGATAATATTTTTCCATTTGGTGGAAAGGTAATGTTGTTGGGTGGCGATTTTAGACAAACATTACCTGTTGTTGTACATGGCAATCGAACTGACATTATCGAAACATGTATAAAGTCAAGTACAGTATGGAAACATTTTACCCATCTTCAACTGCAACAAAATATGAGATCAGAAGGCCAAACTGATTTCAATGATTGGCTTATTAAAATTGGAGAAGGCAGAACAGAAAAAATACTACATTTACCTGACGACACTGTAGAGATCCCACCTCATATGATTTGTCAACAAGATATTATATCGGCTATATTTGAAGGGAGCATAAATAACGAAGAATATTCCGAGCTTGCCAACCAAGTCATACTGACGTGTAAAAATAAAGATGCATTAATCCTCAATAATAAAATCTTAAAAAAAATTTATGCACCACAAAGAAATTATCACAGTGCTGATTCTGTACTTGCTGATGACAATGAAAGTCAGGCTAACTTTTCGACTGAATTCATAAACTCTTTAACTCCTTCTGGAATGCCACCACATATTTTGCAGCTAAAGAAAGGTGCAATTATCATGTTACTGCGAAATATGAATCCCAAAAAAGGCCTATGCAATGGCACAAGATTAATTGTTCAACAATTAAAGGACCATTTTATAGATGCTGAAATTTTAACTGGGACCCATAGAGGAGAGAGAGTTTTCATACCAAGAATAGATTTAGCACCAAGTGAAAGTAGTCTCCCTTTTATACTTCAAAGAAGACAATTTCCCATTATTATGGCATTTGCCATGACCATTAATAAATCACAAGGTCAAACTTTCAAATCTGTGGGTATTTTCTTGGAAGAACCAGTTTTTGCACATGGTCAATTGTACGTTGCGTTGTCAAGGTGCAACAATCCACAGGCTATTAAAGTTTACATTGAAAACAATGAAAGTCAAGGTGATTTATTAGAAGATGGACGTATTTTTACTAAAAACATTGTCTACTATGAAGTACTATAACTTTGAAGGATACTAATTAAAGATGCCAAGATTTTTTAAAAGCATTGCAAAATACATAACAATTGGTTGTTTAATTCAGTCATAATTAATGGAAGTCATGTTTATGAATGATTCGCCTCACAAAATACTTGCCTTGCATTGTTAGTAAAAATTATGTTAAAATGTTAAGTCACTATGTTAATGTTTCTAATGTTACAAGTTTAAAAAATATATTTTCAAGTTATTTCATTCAACATATTACAAAGTGGATGTTAAGAGGTCAAGCACCTTTTAAGTCACAATGTAAATATTGTCTGTTATCTTAAGATTACTACCTACATTAATGTTTATCACCAATTTATGTGCTCAGTAATAAATTAGTTTAATTACGTACGTTTTAAGAAGAGTTTGACTGTATGCCTTCCTCTACATTCAATGTATATTCAAGTTAACAATTATTGTGATAGAAATTGAATTTTAATACTGATTAATTTAAATGTCAATTGTTTTTACATTCAAATGTTAATACTTTTAATAAAAAATTACTTTACAAAATGTATTCACTATGTTCATGTTTATAATGTTCAAAATTATACCAATGTTTTGTCAACTTCTAAACTTACATAAAAAATAAAGTTCAAGTTTAAAAATATATACTTTGATGGTTATTGCTTACATATATTTTAAACTTCATCTTAAAATTTGCAACGTTTAAAAAAGGCTTTTTACTTTTGGCTTTCCTATTCATTCAATGTATATTCAAGTTAACAATTCTTCAGATACTAATTACATTTTAAAAAACCATTACATCAACATTTTACAAAAATACATGTTCATATTAAAATACTTACAAGTGTCAAAAATATATGTTAATAACTAAACAACTTGACAAACATATACATAACATTGCCGTCATTTTTTGACGGGCAAGTCGCTAGTATATATATATTTTCTATATGTCCTTCAACATAACTAAACTTGATACCACACAGCATTTGTATAAAACAAAACAAAAAATAAACACAGCTTTTGGATTTGTAAGTATTATGTAAAATTACTATTTACTTTCCCATATTTTTCTGATCTGTTATTTTCTGCTACTTGCTCACAGGAGTGTGCCCTTGTAATCTAATTCATTTCCATTAGTCCTGTTTAAAGAAGTTTTTTTGTAAAACATTCCGGTAATAATTTCATTTCAAAGTTAAAATTCAAACTAAAGGTTGTTTTATTCTTTGTACAAAATAACAAAAATAGGTTGTTGCCTATTTTCAAGTCTTGATATTTTTTTATATAGTACTTCAAAATGTAACAGAAAAATTAAACAACGATTGTCCACCAATGTCCTACATCTCCAATATGTTCTTTTTAAGAGCTAAACCTGATAATGGCTATATATTTTTGGAAAGTTCAAACACAATGCAGCTTTTAACATATGATCTACTAAATTATTATATAGCGGGGCAAACATTAAGCTCAACAGGAGGGGATTAATGAACTAATAATATTTCCATTTGTCTTATTAATATGGCATAAGGAAGAGAAAGAGATGGAGAGTAAAGAGAGAAAGTAGAAATGGAGTAAAAAGTAGTACCTTACAGAAAGAGTAAGTACAGGCTTCCCGCTCCACACAGTCATATCACTGCATAAGACAGGCTTCTCCTACACGTTATCATGTCACTGCATAACACAGGCTTCCTCTCTGCTCACTATCATAACACTGCATAAAACAAGCTTCCTTCCACCTCACTATTATATCACTGCATAACACAGGATTTCTCCCTCCTCGCTATCATATCACTGCATAACACAAGCTTCCTTCCACCTCACTATCATATCACTGCATAACAAAATCTTTCCCTTCTCACCATCATATCACTGCATAATATGATGTGTTATGCAGTGATATGAAAGAGAGGTGGGAGGAAGCTGGATAACACCAGCTTCCTCCCACCTTTCTTTCATATCACTGCATTACACATGTTTCCCCACCATATTATCATATCAGTGTATAGCAAAGGCTTCCACGTTCCTGACAATATCACTGCAAAAAACAGCCCCTCTCACTATCATATCACTGTATTGCACAGGCTTCCCCTCTTCACTATCATATCACTGCAAAACACAAGCTTCCCATCCTCATTTTCATAGCACTGAAGAACACAAGCTTCCTCCCACCTCACTATCATATCACTGAATAACACAGACATCCCCTCCTCACGATCATATCACTGCATAACACAAGCTTTCTCCCACCTCACTATCATATCACTGCATAACACAGACTTCCCCTCCTCACTATCATATCACTGTATAACAAACATCCCTCCTCACTATCATATCATTGTATAACACAGGCTTCCTCCCACCTCACTATCATATCACTGCAAAATACAGGTTCTCCCCATCTAACTATCATATCACTGCATAACCCAGGCTTCCCCTCCTCACTATCATATCACTGTGTGACAAAGGTTTCTTCCCATGTCAGTATCATATCATTGCATACCACAGAGTTACCCCCTCCCCACTGTCATATCACTGCATAAAATGAGCTTTTTCCGTCCTCGCTATCAGATCACTGTATAACACATGCTTCTTCCCCCCTCACTATCATATCACTGCATAACACAGGCTTTCTCCCTCCTCACTTCCCTCCATTTTAACTACTACATGGGGTAAATCACATGTTTAAGGGTAGGTGAAATATGTGTGATAAAGGAAAAGAAGGGGAATGGGAGAAGGAATTGGTAAAGAGCAAGTAGCAGAATGCTGAGAGGAGTGGTAGAAAGTGAGATGGGGGAAACTTTAGAGCAGAAGTGAGCTGTAATTATATAAAAGTACAAATATTTTGCAAGAATAAAAAAAATAAACACAAATGTTTGGTGTTATGGTGCAAAAATAAATGCCTGAAAAAGTATACTAAAAAGAAACACCCTTGCTCATGAAGAGACTCCTTTGCTCATGAATCAAGCATATGGTTATTTACATAACTGTTGATAGTATGTGTTCAAACATATCAAAAGAGAGATAGAAAAGTATAATTTTAAACTAACAATTACATATTTGTTTCAGGACTTATGAACAAAAATGTAGCTAAAATGTAACTTTTATCATTTGATTAATTATACTCTCTTTGGATTTGATAGATCTAAGAGCAAGGGACTGAGATATTATTTTACGATCATAAGTTACTTCACTATGACTGTGATAATGCTATTACCAAGATAATTTTGTCAGATATAATTCTATAAGCAGTCCATTTCTGTATGTTTGAGACAAGTTACTAACTTATTTAATATAAACTTTATTGCTTATGGAAAAAAATTCTCCTAAAAAAAAAAAAATGGAAATAAAATTTGTAAAACATATTTGGGCCAATCTACATGTTAATAAAACAAACTAGTCATTCTTTCCAAGTAGCCTTCTGAGTCCTTGTTGACATTGCATCCTCTTAGGGTTGTTCAAAAGGTGTGGGGGGGGGGGGGACAAGACCTTTCCTGGCAGAGACATACTGATCCATAGCATTAGTGGCTAACTCAAGTAATGCGTGACTGAGTCTAATTTTGGTATTTTGCGTGTCCCCTATTTATGTAATCTGCACAAGGATTTCCCCCCGCCTATTCCCTCAAGTTCCTACTCCCCTGTGCACAGTGGGAAATTGCTCTCAGGAGCACTATTAGTTTCTATGAGGAGGTTAGTAGGAACCTGGATCAAGGCAACTCAGTGGATGTAGTCTTTTTGGATTTTGCAAAGGCTTTTGATACAGTGCCACATGGGAGACTATTGGGAAAACTAAGGGATACAGGAATTGCAGTAAATATCTGCTCATGGATTGAGAGCTGGCTAAAAGACAGGAAGCAAAGGGTTGTTGTAAATGGAACATACTCCGATTGGACTAATGTGGTAAGTGGGGTTCCTCAGGGTTCAGTATTAGGTCCTCTCCTTTTTAACATATTTATTAATGACTTAGAGGTAGGATTGGAGTGTGGGGTCTCCATTTTCGCTGATGACATGAAGTTGGGGAAGGTAATTAAATTAGAAAATGATGTGCTTTCCCTCCAAGGGGATTTACATAAAATTGAGGAATGGGCATCTAAATGGCAGATGAGCTTTAATACGAATAAATGTAAGGTTATGCATCTGGGAAGGAAAAATAGCCATGCAATTTATAAACTTAATAAAGCAAATCTAGGTGTATCAGATATTGAAAGGGATTTGGGAGTGCTTGTGGACAACCACCTAGGTAACAGTGCTCAAAGCCAAGCAGCAGCTGCAAAGGCAAATAAAATATTAGCATGTATTAGGAATGGTATAGAAGCCAGGGAAGTAAATATAATTCTGCCACTATACAAATCTCTAGTACGCCCTCATTTGGAATATGGAGTACAATTTTGGGCACCACTTCATAAAAAGGACATTTTAGAGCTGGAAAAGGTACAGAGAAGGGCAAACAAACTAATAAGGGGAATGGAGGGGCTAAGTTATGAAGAAAGAATAACCAAATTAAACTTATTTTCTCTAGAAAAAAGGCGTCTAAGAGGAGATATGATTACCATATATAAATATATCCAGGGTCAGTATAAAGATTTGTCGGGGGAGCTTTTTGTGCCAAGAGGTTTTCAACTGACAAGAGGACATCCCTTGAGGTTAGAAGTAAAAAGATTCCACCTCAAAAAAAGAAAAGGGTTCTTCACAGTAAGGGTGGTTAATCTGTGGAATTCTCTACCAGAGGAGGTGGTGACAGCGGATTCGATAGATAACTTTAAAAGGGGACTAGATTTATTTCTAATTAAAAAGGGTATTCAGGGTTATCATGGATAATTAGAGAGACAGTATTGATCCAAATTTTTAACATTTCCCCTTTAGACAATTGGCTAAGTCTTGCTTGTTTTTTTTTTTTTTTTTCTATTTGCCTTCCTCTGGACTAATGAATAATAATAAAAAAACAAACAAAAAAACATTAAATAATTGATTAATAATTAATTAACAACTAATGAATTAATAGTTAATCCTCATATTGCAGATCAAAGGAGATCTTAAAAGGTTGAACTTGATGGACTGAAAGTCTTTTTTCAACCTTAAATACTCTGTAACTATGTAACTATGTAACTATGTAACTATAAAAAAACACATTAGTTTACAAGAACACGCCTGCCTGAGAAAGCAACAGGCAACAGCAACAACATTGTACTGTGAAGTAAAGGATAATTGCATACAAAGGTTACAAAATGTAAAAGTTATGTTTATTATTTTGTTTTCCAATAACACTTGCCCATTATCATTTTAATTAGTCAAAAGACCATATAGAAAAATGTCACCACAGGGGTGCTTTAAGAAGCATTTTATGTGAACCAGTTGTGTTGGGCACTCACTTTCATCCAGGACAGATGGACACTGGGACTCTTAAGGACAGCCTGATCGTTTCTGATACTGAGATAGATATTGTAGAAAATGTAGTGAACAGTAGAAAAGATACAGTAGGTAATTTAATCATGGCTATTTTAGCCACATCCTCTGACTTTAGATCAGGGATGTCCAAGTTCGGTCCGGGTGGGCCACATACAGGCATGGATTTGAGGATTTGCTCCACTGTTGTAGCAGACAGTGCAATTTTCTTATACCTGGATCCTTACAGGTAGTACAATTGCTGCTTCTGGTTCTGCTGGACAGTTGCACAACATGTAACTCTTCATTAATATTCATATTTCGAAAGAATAATGATAAACTAGCACTTAAAACTATGTAGTATATTTACTTTGACTTTTTGTAGTAACAAGATCTGTAATGAGATGCTCAATGAGAACTCTGGGTGTCTAAAAAAAATCATATTTTGTTTTTTGTTTTTGAGGACCAAAACGTAATACTTGGCAGCAAGTTCAATGAAAACTGGATCTTGAATTGAGTTGAATGGAAAGTTGGTGGATGGCTTGTAGCGCACAAACTAATTGCCTTCTATTGTATCAGGAATGTCTTTCTTCATATAGAGATACAGCTGCAATTGCAGATTATTTTAGCAATGATTATCTGCTGCTGGGCCCAAAATTCCTGTTTCCAACCATGTGAAGAAACAACAGTGTGTAGCCTTGGACATCAGGTCAGGACATTGGGACATGGTCCTTCACTTGTTAGGTTCACAATCAGAACAATTTTCAGCAGACCATCAAGCAGTTTGTTCTATAGCGAGTCCAAAAGCTCTACAGCTCTACAGATAAAGGAACCAGTCCAACTACTGGTAAATCCACAGTGCTGATGTTCAGCTCTTCTACTGAGAAGACATGTGTAGTCATATCATACAAATAGAAGATGTCAAGCATGACAGTCATACTTTTTCCTTTAATCATGATATGTTTCTATTGGCGCTAAGGTTGTTGCATGATTGGGACTCTCACTCTTCCTAAAAATATATATTTTTTCTAATGGTTCATATCTTTATAATGTATTTATTTTTGAATCCTAAACAGAACCAGAACATCACTAAGAACTTTAGCACAATTTCTAATATAAATTACATTTAAAGGGAATCTTACCATACACTGTATATAAAACATATTGCTCTGCCATGTTATCTCTCTACATTATTCATTCACTTGTTGATTTTCAGGACTGTAAGGACAGGAGCAAGTCCCACAAGCAAGGCTTAGTTTTTTATTACCAAAGATCAGTATAAGAGCCTGAAGTGGACAGTACAATATAATGATCATTTGGCAAATCCAGTAACCAGTAATTCCAATTAAATAGTTGGACAAATGCAAAGTAAGCTGAGCCAAGAAGAACAATATTTGTAGAGATAACAGTAAAGTCATGGTTATAACAGCAGTAACATGAGGTTTCAGGTGAGAGAAGCTAATGCTGGAGGATCCTCTGTGCAGTCTCAGGACGTGTAAGACAAGGGAGAAGATTGTCAAGCTCAATGATATTAGAATCAGAAGCATGTGAATGCAAAGCCCCACATCCAAGGCTTGCAAGACCCGATCCCTTTCAAAAGAAATAAGTTGTCCATTTCCAAACTCTGTTTTATTAGCTGAATGAATTAAAGGACCATATCTGATATTGATAATCAGCAAAATAGTCATCAGACCATAGGAAAACAATATGGACCCTGAAAGCAGCCGAGGCAGCAGCTCTGGGAATCTTACTCTTAGGTTTATGAACAGACGGTGTTGGAAGTTGAAAATTTTGAGGCAGTAGAAGATACATAACCATACGGTACTCCAAGAGCCAGAGAGGACAGTGCCACTAAAAAACCCTAAAAAAATATAAAAACGGTATGAAGTTAAAAAGTGACCCAAGAAATAGTTAATATTGTACAGAATCAGCTGGAAGCTCTGCATGGAGATGTTAAACAATCCTATAGCTGATAGTATGAGATCAGCGGGGCTTTGATGTCCTCCTTTAATCCAGGATCTGATCATTATAATCTGGATAAATAAATTGAGAGGAATCGCACAAATAAAGGAAATGGTGGAAAAGAGGAATTTACATAAAACTACTAATGACATTTTATATTTTTTCTGTATAAGAGCAGGAGGAGACAATTAGATGCTGGACAACTTACTGCTGTCTGATCCACTTGTGATTACTAAATGTGTCTCATCCCAGGCACACAATTTAAAGTATCCCCCTTTGTACATCATCTGCCAATTATCTAATGGAAGTTGGTTGTACTTTTCTTATCTGGATGCAAAGTTTTAGATCAGACATCCAGCTCTGTGGATTTGCATGGATGGAAATGAACTGGTTTTGTTTTCATTTATCATCACAAGATCATGTTTTCTCAGTAAATTCATACCAGGTGACAGAGTAGCAGAGTATGATTTATTAGATTTTACAGAAGCTGATTAAATATGTTGTGAGGATTTATTGATATATAAAGATAACTGTGATTAGATATTTCACCATAACTAGAAAACCACAAACTGAATGGTGAATACTGATTAAATAATAGGTCTAGGTCTCCTTAAGGCTAGAGTTTGGGCCCTTTTAGTATAGTCTGTTATATGGGATTGGGATTCTTTTCCTGCAGTTGTTGCTATTCTTAACCTCAATTTTGTGTTTGCAGAGCAGCCTGTGCTCAAATAAACAAATAAACAAATCTGTTCCCTTCAAGGCAATATATTTAAATTGAATGGTATCTGAGATCAACCACATCAACTGTGCAATGGCAGCCCTTCTAGTTCCTAAGTAACACCAAAGTTCAGCTGGTCAAGAGCTAAACTACACGTTAACATCTACAGTAATATAACTGTTTTTTATTACCCTTTAGTTTTTATCTAGAAAGCATGTGCATTTTCTGTAGTAATATTCACCATGTAAAACAAGGTAAGGTGAGTGAAATTGGCAAATTATAAAAGAATATACAAATTATTTTTTGTTGTTGTTATTGTTTGTGAACATTATGAACCTTTAATATGAAATACAATATAGTGTGCTATATCCAATTAGCCCTACAGAGAAGAGAGATAAAATAGAAAGACATAAAATAACTAGATAGAGAAACAGATAGAAAGAAGAAAAAAGTAAAGAAGAGGAGATAGGTGGAAGGAGGTCTTAAAGCATTGCTTTAGTATACCTCTTGCTCGCTAGCATTGGTATCTAGGATGGATCTGCTAGTTTTAGCCGTGCTGGGATCAAGTACCACCTCAAAATTATTTTGTTGGAATTTTCCCTAAGGATTATGTTGAGTGAAGATTGTGTTGCATTTTTGTGTATTTTGCTCCATTGTCCCTGGTCTAAAATAATGCCCAAGACTTTTTTTCCCAGGAGGATTGGTGGTGGAGTTTGGATGGTGTTGCTTGATCTAACAAGTAATCATAAATAATAGAGAGGTTTTTATGACCCTCAGTGTTTTGTTAGCAAAATTTTTAACCTGCAATTTTTTGAGTTAATGTGTGCAAGGTTAAGCCATTCTGTAACTGGTACCTTATTCTGTGCACTAAATTACATGGGTGACCATTTTTGGTTTGCTTTAAGTATATCAGCTACAATAGTCAGATGTTTACTTATCGACCAATTCCATATGGATTTTTTGTTAAATTAGATATTTTTATTTGGTAGCCACAGAGGAGTAAGCCAGGAACCTGTCTCTATCAAGGGAGTTATTTTGTTCATCTGGTTCCACAGGGTGAGAGATTCAGCTACACTGCTAGGGAGTAGAGAATATTTCATGTTAAAATGGAGACTTGTCCATAGAGCTTGGCTGATTAACAGGTTCTGATCTCTTAGAGCATGGCTCTCAATCTCCACCCACACAGGTGGTTGTTCTTTAATGAACCATTTGGATAGTTGTGCCAATCTAGAAGCCTTAACATATTTTATTAGGTCCAGTAAAGTTAATCCCCCTTTACCTTTGTGTGCTTGCAAAGTAGTTTTGTTTACTCTTGGTTATTTCTGATCCAAAACAAAGCAAGATATTGTCCCCTGGAGTTTCTACATGTCCTTTGTGTTAACTGCTGCTGGAATTCCTCTAAAAGATATAGGAGTTTGGGAAGTACGTTCATTTTAATGCCATGGATTTTTCCTATCAAGGGAATGTTATATGAGGGCCAAGAGCTAATATCTTGCAGAATACTTTTTAGAATATAGCAAACTGGAATACTTGGGATATTGATACGCAGGTATTTGACACTGTGTTAAGCCCATTTGAATGAGAAATTAGCTGAAAATGGTGCTTCTAAATCCTTTGGCAAAGAAATGTTGAGTGCTTCACTCTTGCTAGAGTTAACCTTAAAACCTGAAAAACTGCCAAAGTGCTAAACACATTAGGAACTTGTTAGGGATTCAATCACAGTGAGCATGATATTGTCAGCAAAAAAGCTAAGTTTGTACTCCTTATTGGCGAACTGGATTCCATTCACATTTGGGTTCTCTCTTAGGGCAATTGCTAATGGTTCTATGCCTAGGGCAAATAATAGTGGGGAGAGGGGGCATCCCTGTCTCGTTCCTCTTTGTATTGGACAAAGTTGGTACCTGAAACCCTGATAGGCTACCGAGGCTTTTGGTGCCAAATATAACACTAAAATACCTCCTACCAGACCTTGATTCAGAACTGAAACAATATCTCGGTCATGTAGGCCCAACAAATCTGGTCAAAAGCCTTTTCTCCATCTATTGAAAGCAGCTTCAGTGGTA
This sequence comes from Discoglossus pictus, assembly GCA_027410445.1. Taxonomy (NCBI): domain Eukaryota; kingdom Metazoa; phylum Chordata; class Amphibia; order Anura; family Alytidae; genus Discoglossus; species Discoglossus pictus. The sequence continues at coordinate 35,433 of JAPZIH010000981.1, forward strand.
GATTTTTGCCGATGCAACATTTATAAGATCCAGAATATGTCTGGTGTTATCTGGAGCCTCTCTACCTTTAATAAATCCCACCTGGTCTGGGTGAATACACATTGGTAACACTTGAGCTAGTCTGTTTGCTAATATTTTGGAATACAGTTTGGTGTTGCTTTTAATTAGGGAAATTGGCCTATAGCTATGGCATTGAGATGGGAATTTACCTTCCTTAAGTGAAACAATTTTTAGCCTCTAGGAATTCTGCCCTCATTGGTTGACCAGTAAGGAAGACATTGAATAAAGATTGGAGGTGAGGAGCTAAAATATCTTTAAATTGTTTTGTAATAGTAGTTAGTAAATCCACCCAGACCAAGGGCCTTGTGGGATTTTTTTTATTTTTTTTTTATAGCATTTTTAATTTCTTCTATGGTTTGAGCCTTGTGATGTATTTTCAGGTTTAGATACAAACCTACCTTTTAAATCTTCTTTCCTTTTCAGTTTTCTTTTTGTAGCACAGATATAGAGTAATTGGGCTGTGTAAGATTATTTTGCAATTTGTGTATTACATCCTAGTACTCATATAACCTGCCCATACATCTATTTATACTACTGCAAGTATTATTCTCATAAGGGATGTTCATGTTTAGAAGCCCATATATACCATCTGATATTTATCTCTACTTCCCTCTGGGCATGATTCCTATCCAACGCCCACCATCATACGGAGGAGCACACATATACCATCTGATATTTATTTCTACTTCCCTCTGGGCATGATTCCTATCCAACGCCCACCATCATACTGAGGAGCACACATATACCATCTGATATCTATCTCTACTTTCCTCTGGGCATGATTCCTATCCAACGCCCACCATCATACTGAGGAGCCTACATATGCCATCTGATATTTATATCTACTTCCCTCTGAGCATGATTACTATCCGACGCCCACCATCATACTGAGGAGCCCACATATGCCATCTGATATTTATCTCTACTTCCCTTTGGGCATGATTCCTATCCAATGCCCACCATCATACTGAGGAGCACACATATACCATCTGATATCTATCTCTACTTCCCTCTAGGCATGATTCCTATCCAACACCCACCATCATACTGAGGAGCCCACATATACCATCTGATATTTATCTCTACTTCCCTCTGGGCATGAGTCCTATCCAACTCCCACCATCATACTGAGGAGCACACATATACCAACTGATATCTATCTCTACTTCCCTCTAGGCATGATTCCTATCCAACGCCCACCATCATACTGAGGAGCCCACATATGCCATCTGATATTTATCTCTACTTCCCTCTGGGCATGATTCCTATCCAATGCCCACCATCATACTGAGGAGCACACATATACCATCTGATATCTATCTCTACTTCCCTCTAGGCATGATTCCTATCCAACGCCCACCATCATACTGGAGGAGCCCACATATACCATCTGATATTTATCTCTACTTCCCTCTGGGCATGATTCCTATCCAACGCCCACCATCATACTGAGGAGCACACATATACCATCTGATATCTATCTCTACTTTCCTCTGGGCATGATTCCTATCCAACGCCCACCATCATACTGAGGCTGCTTTACTAAATGTTTAATTTCTCATTTAGATGAAATTATGCATTTCTTACTTGAAATAGTCCTGATCATTCTTTATTACACTAATATTTATTATATGCCAGTAGTTGGACGCAATGGATATAATCCCTAACTCCTTCCAGTGATTACGCCACAAGGTTTTCCATAGTGTTTATTTTCCACTTGTAAAGTAAACAAATACTCAGCAAACCCAATATGTCCAACACAAACCTCCTGGTCCGATCCCAATGAGTCAGATACATGTATGTAAAGCACCTGGGCTTGGTTTAAAGGATGATCTGCCATGCAAACATATACAACAAACCAGTGTACTAAAGTCAATACATAATATTCTGATACATGAAGTCATGCAGCACCAGGTGACATTTCTTTAGCCCACCCAAACTGACTTATTTCTGTATTATAATAATGTCCTGAGCCAGAATAAATCAACAATAATTATTTTTATATAAATTATTATCAAATGTATTATATTTTTAATTAAGTCTTCATATAAGAATGTGTATCTGTAAAATAAGAGTTTTTACCTTTTTTATAGCACAGCATCACATTTAAAGCACTATATATATTTAACATAAAGTCAAATGAAGAACTACACTTAGAAATAGGCAGCATGTTTTTATACAGAAATATATTACAGCGTTCACTATATTATATAAGCAAACATGGAAGCTGCCATATTAGAACTACTTCCCGAGATGGGACGAGGAGTCTTTGAATGCACAAGAAGCTTCTATATGGACAATGCAAATGTGGAATTTAAAATTGCAAGTGCTTTGGTGAGGAATAATGAAAAAGAGAGAAAAACAAAGAATGAAAGAACATTTGCCAGAGTGGTACCGGCTGGTTAAAATTGCATGTAAAATAACATTATTTACATCATGAGACATGTGTGGGGCGAGGGTGCGAAGAACATAGAGGTATATAGAGAGAATGGTCTATATTAGGACACTTCTGGACCTGCTCTACACCACAGACTGAGGATGTGTCACTGCTGGAGGACAAAGCTTAGGGATGGGATACATGAGATTGGTGCCAAAGTGATGTCTAAGTCCTATAAGCAATTGTGGGCATATTGAGTGCTCTCGGTTATTGTATCTCTGCAGGCTATTGCTTATGGGTGTAAAAGTAACACCAAGGGAATGTGGATCTAGACCAAGGGTAGGCAAGATCAGTCCTGGAAAGCCACACACAGGCCTGAATTTGAAGTTTTCTTTTCTATGTTTCAAGACCTCACTTCCTAGCCCCGGCCTAGACTGTAATCACATACAATATTGTCTAATCCCTCTTATGAGCATCACGTAGATGTTGACCAGTCCCAACATTATTCTCAGTACTAGAGGTCAGTAGTTCTGACTTAGACACATAGAGACCCCCAGAAGTGCATCCACCGAAAAAAGTCTGGCCAATGAGATTAGGAGCCACGTCTTTGACTGGTCTGTCCAGAGGTTCCAATGTGGTCAATGGGCCACAAGTGGTCTAAGAGCTTCATTCAAGTGGCCAACAAAGCAAAAGGAATTAAATAGACATGAAATTGTAGTAAATGTTTTTCTATGTGTTTCTAGAAAGTAAAAATCAACAAATATTTTACTTCTATATAATTATTTATTGCAGGTTTCCATTTTCCGTATTGTGCGCTTTTTGCAGCTTCTGTCTGTGTCCATATAAATGAATTAGATTTCCATTACAGTTGATAAATGCACTGGCAGTAGTTACTGCCACATACCTTTTGTGCAGATACAAACTTCAAGTGAATTTAAAGTCTCCTCCTACCTCAGGAAGTACATCACTGGAAACTAAAATGTCAGTTTCCATAGCAACATAAATATATTTTTAGTGTAGTTCTTCAGAAGGGGCCTTTTTTAACAACAGCTTCCCAATAATAACATTAATATGCAATGAATACAGAAGTGCCCATATACCATACGACAGTGCTAATGGATAAATACAGAGGGTACACCATATAATAGCACGGCGCCATTCAGCGGATAACTGAAGATCGTCTGATATAATGCCATACTCTGATTACTGGACTTTATCGGCTACCCCATAAATACAAATATATATATATATATATATGCACAGTAAAGGTAAACCATTTGATGTAGATCTCTCCACATGTGCACTTGCTCCTCCAGATCACTGCGCATGAGACTAACTCCATATTCAGTACAATATCTGGCTCCTTTTCACACACTTTGCCTAAACTACATTGATTAATATCGGCCATTATTATAATTAGTCTCTCACACCATACAAATCCTCTATCTCTAAGGAGCTTATATTTATCTATCTAAGCTGGAAATCAGGAAAACCCAAAATAGGTCTAAATGTTTTTATTATATATATATTGTGTGAAATGTGGGTACTCGATAATGACATGTATGACATATCTTTCTGTTTCTACCAATCACAATAAAGGACGCTGTGATGTCATGTTGGGGATGTTTATAACAACATTAGCAGCTCTGAAACCGGAAGTATCAGCAGGTTCAGAGAAAATATTATTTGTTGCAGATCTTACTAGTGAGTAACAGCCGCCATATTGAAGAGTACATGGGTACAGAGTATGAAATGTGACTGGTGCTTCTGACCATATGGAAAGGGAAGGTGTGCCCAAGATTATCTGAATCTTCAGTAAAAAGATTTTTTATTTTAGTTTACATAGCACAAAAGTGACGTTTTCCAAAATCCCCAATGGTTACTTAAACCCTGTAACTAAATACAAGACTTTCTTTCAATATAACACCTTCTTGTTTTTTCTTCTGTTGTTCAGTTGGGTCTGAATCATTGTCACCTTGTGGCCTTTAGCACTCCAGTTCTGTCCATCCCTCTCTGCGTACCTGTAGGGTCATGTTTATTGCTTCCATAATATTATCTTCTGTCACCTCCTCTTCTTTTTGCTTTCTTTTCTTCTAGCATCACAGTCTCATCTAGTGAATCCTGTCTTCTTATTTTGTGGCCAATGTATTTGCATTTTAGATTTACTATCAATCCTATCAGTGAGCAGTCTGGCTGGATACCCGTGGGTAGGTATTAGTTTAATCTTCTTGTGGTCCAATGGACTGACTCTTCATAGTTTTCTCCAACACCATAATCCAAAAATGTCCATCCTCCAGCTCTTGGCCTTCTTTATGGCCCAGCTCCCATATGTCTGTATGATATTACTGAGAATACCATAGCTCTGATTATATGGACTATAACAACTTTGTCCTTTGATATCTTGTCCAGATTTGCCATGGCTTATCTCAAAAGAAGAAGAAACAAACATAATTAAATTCCATAGTGGCCGCCATAATCTTTGAGCCCAGGATAACAACATTTGTCAGGACCTCCATGTTCTCCCCATCTCATTGGTTGACGTAATGTTAGTCTTCGTTTATGTTAAGCAGCAAACCAGATTTTAGACTTTATTTTCCCACCTTCAACAACAGTCGGCTCAACTTCTCCTTCCTTTCATCCATCACAATGTTATCAAATAAATATATGACATTGATATTTTTATCAGTGCTTTTAATTGCAGTATTTCACACAATATATTTTGGTTATGGGTTAAATAGATAGCGTGATAGTACAGAGCCTTGTTATAATCCTTCCCCAATCTTGGATCCGTCAGTTGTTCTACTCTTGGTTCTAACTTTTACTTGGCATATCTTGAAATTATTAATTGTTTGCAGTATTTGTCCTCTATGAGAGCAGCTAAAGGCCCCACAAATGAGTCTGAGTTTCCTATTTCCAGAGATGAGTATGAGAGCCTGTAGGAAACCAAAGTAACTAAACATCACGAGGCAAAAATAAGACCAAGTGGCTCCATAGCGATGCACTTGCAAATTAAGGCCCAGCCTGGCCAAGTAATAAAATATGTGAAGAGATAGAAGCAGAGTCATGGTAATAGCAGCATGAACATGAGCTTTCAGTTGGGAAAATCTAATGTCGGATGATCCTCTATACAGTCTCAGGACATGTAAGATGAGGAAGGTGAGAGTCACGCCCAATGACGCCAGAGTCAGCAGCAATGGAAAGCAAGAGCACATATTCAATACATAGATTAAGATATTAAAGTTCCTCAAAAACTGTTCTTGGGTGTCATTCAATGTGCTATTACCTACATTCATAAATACAGGGCAATTCATAAATATAACCCACAAGGAAGTCACCAGAACACAGGATAACAAAATGGATCCTAAGAGCAGAAGAGGAAGCGACTTAGAGATTAGCAGCTTTAGATATGAGAGTAGACAGTGGTGGAAGGTAACAATCTTAGTGCAGTAGAAAGCACAGAGCCAGGCAATAATCCATGAACCTGAAAGCATTCCAATGTTAACAAAGAGAAAACACAAATAAAGGCGGTATAAATAGAAAATGTCAATAAAGAAAAGGTACGTAATGTCACCAATGAACTGAAAGCTCTGAATGATTATGTTACACAAACCTAATGCAGACAGCATGAGCTCAGCAGGGCTTTGGTTTCCTTCTTTAACCCATGATCTCACACTGATTGTCAAGATAAATAAATATGATATTATTCCAGAAGCAAATGAACTACAGGAAAAAAACAATAATAACATATTCCCCATATTGGAGATTACTGAAAGCAGCCGATAATGTTGTAGAAGACCTTAAATGTTGGCCAAATAAATGCTATAAAGATGATGCTAGTACTTGAGAACACCTTAGGTGGTGGAGAGCAGTCTTACTATTTAGATGTTGATGAGAATGTCAAATGTTAGAGAAGAACTTAAATGTTGGAGAATATTTGATAAAGCTTGCAGCTATTTTAGAAAATGTTGGTAAAGAACCTTCAGTGCTGATGGAGACTTTAGGATTCTAGTGAAGGACCTTGGACACTGGAGAATAAATTCTTACATTTGTAGATGCTGGTAAAGATTTCTTCAAGAAAAGTTGTTTATTTTGGCAAAGAGTCTTTGCATCTGACATATACCTCTTTGCTGCTTTCCTGTATCTTGTATGCTGAACAAGATCCTGAGTTACTGGTGGATGGTCATATATCTGAGTTTTCAATGTCATAGAGGAGAATTTTACAATTCCTGTAAAAGTTCTAGTTGGTGGATTCTTCCCTCATTCTATTTCTCATCTGCTCCTGCGCAGATAAATAAAACCGAGACCCGTATCTTCCATCCCTTTATAGCTTAGGCTTCATTCAAATGTCTATTCTGCCCTCTAAGTCATCACTTCTCTGACGCCGCTTTGCAGCACTTTTCTATACTCAGGTGGCTGGTTTAAAAGTTCTTAGGGTTTAAGATTTGCATGGATTCAAATAAAGGGATTGTCTCACAACCTAGTCATGCAACCTACAGGCAAATGTCTTAAAGGCAGAGCAAGGATTATTATGTATAATTAATACAGGCAATGACTGTATTGACTTCACTTGGTTTGTAGAGTCCATCAATGTTCTAAAACTGAATAATTGTGACAATTAAATGCCTAGAATAGAGTTACGTACTGAATAATAAGCATACATTGATTTAAGTACCTTCAAGAACCTGTATGTTTGTCATAAGGACCTGCAAACCAGTTTGATTTAACGAATAGCACTATTAAAAAACAGGTAGGGGTTATCTGGGTTGCCCCTGACAAGATCACATTGATCAGGTCACTGAACTCACGTCGGACGCACAGCTTTAATTAGAGTCTTGAGGGTCAAGATGCAGAAGGAGAAGCAAGATGAAAACACTTGCATGGAAATAGGAGTAAGGAGCTTGGGATGATACTGTAGAAGTTACATAGTACATAGTTACATAGTAATTGAGGTTGAAAAAATACTTTCAGTCCATCAAGTTCAACCTTTTAAGATCTACTCTGATCTGCAATATACGTATCAAATTCATTAATTAGTTGTTAATAGAGATGTTGCGAAAAGTTCGCCGGCGGACTGTTCCGGGCGAATATAGCATGTTCGTGTTCGTGGCGAACTGCGAACATATGCGATGTTCGATCCGCCCCCTATACTTTATCATTGAGCAAACTTTGACCCTGCACCTCACAGTCAGTAGACACATTCCAGCCAATCAGCATCATACCCTGCCTTCCAGACCCTTCTACCTCATGGACAGCAGCCATTTTGGAATCATAACTAACTTGCAGTCTTACTGAGACGAGGGAGAGTGTAGGTGATGCTGATTGAATAGGGAAATCAATAGCTAGGCAAGTTTATTCAGTGTCCAGTAGAGTGCTGAAGGACTCATCAGCTCTCTGCTGTAAACAGAGCACCCCAAAAAGCCCTTTTTAGGGCTATAACATCATTTTTTTTTTTCTGTCTAATCTAACTTCATTTGCCTGTCTCCCTGCTAGCCCCTGCTAGCAAGTGTTTGTGTCAGGCTCACAGCTTATACTGTGTGTGCACAGTGCAACCAATACAATCTTGTTTACTAGTTGTCTACTTTTAAAACACCAAAACTTTTATTTTGTTAAATCTTAGTTCATTTGCCTGACCGCAAATCTAAGTTCATTTGCCTGACCACTAGCCAATGTGTGTGTCAGGCTTACAAGTATTGTGCCAAGTTCAACCAATCCAATCTAGTGGTGTACCAGCAGTCTACATTTAAAAAAGCAATAATTTTATTTTCTTAAATCTAAGTTCATTTGCCTTACTGTGATTGCAATTTTTAAGAGAAACCTAAGACATGGTAAAACAGACAATAGTAAAGAGTATATCAGCAGTTAACACCAAAGTCCTATTATCTATTATCACTCCAGCAGTAGCTTATTATTTACAATATCTAACCTGCTCAATCGCCCTTGGGTTACCCTAGGGCAGGCTTCAGTAGGCGACCTCTCCTTTCCTCGGATGATTTTGCCGCCGGTTGCTTCTGAAGGGTCTCCTCCAGGGCTCCCCCACTCCGGTCCTTCCCCCCGAGACGCTTCAACCATTAACAAATGTTTTATTATATTAGGGGGGCACTAAATGGGGATGTTATCCAGGGATCCCAAATTGTCTGGAACTGGGTGATTCTATCCAAGACTACATGGTTTAATCTCTCGTTGAGCAGTAAATAGTTAATTTTGTTTTCTAATTCCTGAAAGTTTTAATTTGGGGTTTTCCAACTACTAGCTATGTGTATTTTTTCTTTCAAAAAATATTTTATTAGGTCAGGTAATATATCATATTCAAACAACTATTTCCATGTTACATATATATATATACATGTTAATACATCACTGAGTTACCTTATCTCTATTAATACTCATTTTACCCCTTTCCATTCCATAATCTTGGAGCTTATACCATATCCAGGGCTAGTATGTTATCTGGATTTGGTTGTACCTGTAGCCTAAAAATATAGATATTTTTTTACTTTTCAGTTATTAATATAGCTTTAATTCAGTTTGTTTTAAGTTGATTCCCTTTAAGTCTTGAATCCGACTATAATTGGAAAAAAAAAAACAACTAGTTTTAACATTTAACATGTTGGGAAAGGGAAAGGTCCACAAACATCCTCCTTTTTTACATAAATATGATGTAAAATATAGCACTTACCTCCATCCTCCGCCCCTCTAAGGATCCACACACACCTCCATCCATCCCGTTCTCTTGAGAATATCCTCTCCCATTTAGGGGAGCCCCTATTCCGGACCTAAATTTCTTTAATTTTCTCCAGATGATATGCTATCCCTTAATTGCAGCCACGAAGACCATATATCTCAAAATGTAACCCTGGAGTTGTCTACTAAATGGGTAAGGCGTTCATTTATAAAGATAAAGTTTAAATTATTTTTAACCACCTGAAAGTGTAGGGTATGCGATTTCCATTGTCTGGCTATATGGTTCTTTGTGGCCAACATGACATGCAGAACACCCAGCATGCAGTTTTCTATATTAGCAGAAATCTGAATCTTAAACATTTTAGAAGCTAGTAAGCATGTTTCTTCCCATAGTCTTATGACTGCCAAACACTCCCACCAGACATGAATAAATGTAGCCTCATTACCACTGTTCCTAAAACATGAGCTGCTCCGTTTTGGATCCCATTTATTTAGCTTAAAAGGAGTAATATATGTCCTGTGTAGGACCTTTTATTGAAGTCTCAAGCAGACTATAATTTAAAGATCCCCTACTTAAGCCTCGCCAACTTTTATCCCATGTGCTGTCTGCCAACTCGGTGCCCAAATCCCTCTCCCAGGCTTTGGTATAGTCTGGTTTGTTTGCCCATGAGTTAAATAGTTCATACATGAGGCTAATAATACTAGGCTGAAAGTGGGAATCCCTACATTTTTTGAGTAGCCAGGTGTTTCTTTGGGGGGTTCCCCTACTACTTATCGTATATATAAAATGATGTATCCTGCAAAAATTATAGTGTTCAGCCAGGGGTAAATTGTATCTATCTCTCACCCACTCAAAGGTCATTATTTTGTCGTCATGCCACCATGGACCAACCCTTAGTAGGTTCTGAGACTTCCACCAACTGAGACTTCCACCAATTGGGTACAATAGGGTAAGATCTGATACCCGAGTGTCCAGTTTTTATGTCCAGTTCATCTCCGTCCATATTTTTAATGAGTGCTTAATCAACAGGTTTTTCAAGTTTCTCAAAAAAGTATACAGGCCTGGAATCCATATTACTGTATCCCATGTATAAGGTGACATGCTTACATTTTCCATAAATACCCAGAGCGGCTGATGTGTGGGAGAATGCGCCAAAGGAATGAAAGCCAGCTGCGCTGCCTTGTAATACAGTTTGAGATTCGGGCACGATAGGCACCCTTTCCCTTTTGGTCTATACATATTATTTTTTGAGATCCTCGGGGCTTTATGATTCCAAATAAATCTAAAAATTAGTTTTTTTCCCCTTTGAATCTTTATGTGTTGTAAGCGATCTCCCGGGAGTTTTAATCTGGCTGACGGGGATTTGTAGTATGTATCTATCAAGTTCATAAATTTGCCTGCAGACCCAAATTTCTTTAATACTGCTTTTAAAAAAGGCCATTCCAACGTATCAAAGGCCTTTTCTATATCTAACACCAAAAGGCATGTGGGTATTTGATGTTGGGATGACCATGAGATTAAATTTTGTGTCCGTCTGATATTGTCCCCCGTTTGTCTATGGGGGATAAACCCTGTTTGGTGTTTATGTATTGTGGAGGAGAGAAATCGCGAAATCCTGTTTGCCATTAATTTGGACAAAAATGTTATATCCCCGTTTAGGAGTAATATGGGGCAGTAATTTTAAGTTCTAATGGGTCTCGTCGTTCTTTCGGGAAACATATCATATTTGCATGGTTTAGTTCTTGTGGCATGTGAGAGCCTTCCAAAATTTGATTGAAAAGTGTGGCTAAGTGGGGTACTAACAAGTCTATAAGAGTTTGGTAATAGAGATTTGTAAATCCATCCGGGCCCGGGTAGCTATGTGAATTTTGAATGCTAAAGCCATTAATTGGAATAGCTTGTTCTAGGATTGAGATAAGTTTTTTTTTATGTGTATCCCCAGTAAGCAGGATTCCATTCAAAGAGAACTATCCTTTTGCAAGGATTGGAGGCCCGAGATTTAGCTGAAGTCTTTTTATAGTGGACATGAGTGCTTGTATAGAGAGAAGGGGCTTGGTCAGGGTGCAAAGCATATCGTCCGCGAAAAGTGAACACTTAAACTGATGGTGTCATACTTGAACCCCCTGGATGGCATGGTTGGTTCTGATTGCCTGTGCTAGGGGTTCAATGGCAAGAGCAAAGAGCAGTGGGGAGAGTGGGCATCCCTGCCTGGTCCCTCTCTGTACTTGGAGTTTTGGCCTTATGGTACCCTGGTATCTTTAAGTTAGCTACTGGTGAGTCGTAGTACCTTCTGAGCAGGTTGAGAAAGCGTCCCTCAAATCAAAACTTAACTAGCATTTTGTACATATATGGCCATTCCACCATATCAAAAGCCTTCTCTATGTCTAGGGCTAGAGGGCAAACTGGGTTGTTATAGTGTTAAGCCAAGAACTAGGCGTTCAGAACCCTCCTAACATTATCTCCTGCCTCTCTGAAAGGAATGAACCCCGTTTGGTCCTTGTGTATTTATTCCAGTAAAAAGTTAGATATTCGTTTGGCCATTATTTTAGCTAGGATCTTGACATCCACATTTTTCAGGGGTATGGGGCGATAATTTTTAACCTCTAAAGGGTCCCTACCCTCTTTTGGAAAGACTATGAGGTCGGCCTGATTCAATTAAGGGGGCATAGGTTCTCCATTTAGTATAGCGTTAAACAAAGATGTTAGGTGCGGGGGTAAGCAAGGGCTCAAATTTCTTATAGTACAGATGAGTAAAACCGTCTGGCCCTGGGGACTTGCCAAATTTAAGATCTTGGATTGTAGATTTAACTTCCTCTTGGGATATGTCTAGGTTCAAGCTGTCCAATTGAGGTACAGGTATTTTGTGGACTTCTTGCTGTAGTAGGAAGGACTCTATGTCAGATCCGCTGCAGCGGGATTGGGATAAATATATGGTCTGATCGAAGTTTTGAAATGTTTCTTGGATAGCATTGGGGCTAAAGGAGGTTTGGCCATCAGGTAGTCTAAAGATACCGTATATTATGTCCTCTCTTGGGGGGTAAAGAAACTAATAATTCCTCCAATAAAATTCTGCTTTTTTTGTGGGCAAGGCCCCTGGTTAGCCCCTTGGGTTATCTATTAAAAAGAGTGGTGCAGAGACTGTGGGGGCTGTTATCCTCCTTGTCCCTGTGTGGCAGTTTAGAATCCCTGCTGCTGCATATTTCAGCTTTATTAAGGTGTAATTGTACAGTGTTTGACTCAAGTAGCTGCCTGAGCTGGGTCAGTTTGGCTTAATTGCTGGGCCCTTTTCCTGCCAAGATGGCGACCGTCAGTCCATGGGCCTCTATGTCCCCTTCACTACCTTTGTCCCCGCTTGTGTGCTTATTTGGGATGGCCCCCCTTTATATCTCCGGCCCGTGGCCTTCTCAGGTCCCCCCCTCAATCTCTGAGTGTAGGTATGCGGGGCTGGGGCGTTGAATAAGGCCTACCTTCTTCTCTGCTCGCTGCAAGATCAACAATACCTAATTTTTCAGGCATGTGTACATGCCTAATTTTTCTGGCCTCTGGTGCTGCACTGTGGCTTCAACAACCAAACCCCCAAAAAAGGCACATAACAGGGATTAAACTGATAGGAGTAGTACTACTTAACACACCACTCATATCTGGTGTAACATTGGTGTACATTTAAAACAAAACAAAAATTCTACTGTAATAGATTGCATAGCAGTTAGTTGTCTGCAAGCGTGTGTGTCAGACCTACAGCGTCTACTCTGCCAACTTTTGCAGGTGCACAGTGCCACTCATATATGTTGCCACAGTAGCTTGCACGCATAGTACCAATCTGTCAAAACCTGTAATGATGAATGAGGTCTAGAGTAGCCTGGTTCCCTTATCCTCTACAGGTTGAGACCTAATGTTTGGGTGACTCCAGACCAACACATGAGTACAAGCAGCACACAAACTCAAAGCCGCTATCCTCCTCCTGGTCCAGCATCATCAGTCACATCAACCACTTCTGTCCTCCTTGCTCCCTCTCAACCATCCGCCTTGAACAGTTCCTGCTCATCTGCCCATAGTCAGGTGCCTGTAAAGGACATGTTTGAGCGTAAGAAACTAATGTCACAAAGTGCCCCAAAATTGAAGTGATACGACCAACAAAGCATCTTTTTCCCATCTCCCGGTTCTAAGAATCCAGGCCTTATACACGCCCCCCTGATAGGAGACGTAACAAGTATTAAACTGATAAGAGTAGTAATTACAAACACGCCACTCTTTCTGGTGGCAACTTTGATTGCACGTGCCGTGCCCCAAAATTGAAGTGATCCGACCAACAAAGCATCTTTTTTCATCTCCTGGTTCTAAAAATCCAGGTCTTGTACACGCCCCCTGATAGGTGACGTAACAAGTATTAAAATGATAGGAGTGGCGTGTTTGTAAGTACTACTCTTATCTGGTGGCACGTGCCGTCCCCTCAAAATTGAAGTGATACGACCAACAAAGCCTCTTTTTCCCATCTCCCTAGTTCTAAAACTACAGGCCTTATACAAGCCCCCCTGATAGGTGACGTAACAAGTATTAAACTGATAAGAGTAGTACTTAAAACACGCCACTCCCAATCTGGTGGCACCTTTGATTGCATGTGCACGTGCCCCCAAAATTGAAGTGATCCGACCAACAATGCATCTTTGTTCCATCTCCTGGTTCTAAAAAATCCAGGCCTTATACACGCCCCCTGATAGGTGACGTAACAAGTATTTAACTGATAAGAGTAGTACTTACAAAACACGCCACTCCAATTGGTGGCACCTTTGATTGCATGCGCCGTGCCCTAAAATTGAAGTGATACGACCAACAAAGTATCTTTTTCCATCTCCTGGTTCTAAAAATCCAGGCCTTATACACGCCCCCTGATAGGTGACGTAACAAGTATTAAACTGATAAGAGTAGTACTTACAAACACGCCACTCCTATCTGGTGGCACCTTTGATTGCACGTGCCGTCCCTCAAAATTTAAGTGATACGACCAACAAAGCATCTTTTTCCATCTCCTGGTTCTAAAAATCCAGGCCTTATACACGCCCCCTGATAGGTGCTGTAACAGGTATTAAACTGATAAGAGTAGTACTACTTAACACACCTTATAATAATGCAGAGAGAGGCAATGCAGTGAGAGGAGTCTGAAGAAGAGGAGTCAGAGGAGGAAGGTGGCTTTGAGGAGGTGGAAAACCAAACACAGCAGGCGTCCCAGGGGGCTTGTTGTCACTTTTCGGGGACCCTTGGTGTTCTACGTGGCTTGGTGGAGGAAGAGACCTTCAATGACATCAGTGAGGACAAGGAACGGGACATGGCTAGCTTGGTATCCAACCTTGTGCAAATGGGGAGTTTGCGGTTGTGCAAATGGACTGTTTGTGGTTGTTTGCGGTGCGTTAAACGGGGAGTTTGGTCTGTCACTGTGAAGCGGGCCTAACCCTTACACTACCTGATCGATACAACATCCTACCTGATGTTTTAAAGCACGTTATTCCAAACAATTTAGGAATGTTAGGTAATTTATGCCCTTTATCGCTTAAAACCAGACTCTGCATCAACTATGTAATTTTCTGTGGGAGTTTTGCCATGGATCCCCCTCCGGCATGCCACAGTGCAGGTGTTAGTCCCGTTGAAACAACTTTCCCATCACTATTGTGGCCAGAAAGAGTCCCTGTGGGTTTTAAAATTTGCCTGCCCATTGAAGTCTATGGCGGTTCGCCGGGTTCGTCGGTTCGCGAACATTTGCGGCGGTTCGCGTTCGCGGTTCGCGAACCGAAAATGTTATGTTTTTTAAGTCATAGTCATAGTCATAGTAAAGAACCAATACCTTTGGGAGCTCTATTCCAGCATTTCTGTTGTGGTGGAGTCTGCTTCTATTCGCCAATAGTTAGAAGTGGAATTCGTAAATGGTATGACACCCAAAATATATATATATATTTTTAAATTTGAGAAAAGAAAGAAAAGAAGAAAGGGAAAGAATAAAAGAGAGAATTTTATATAATTGCTCTACTGATATAATGTTGGGTTATGGATATGGATATATATATGTATCCTTGTCTGATTTTCTCTGTTGTCAAACAAGGAATGTTTGTCATGTCTGTATGTTCTTTTTTTATTATTCAACAAAACTGAATAGATAAAAAAAAAGTGATTAGTGGTAGGGAGTGAAGAGATCAGCTGTGTATTATTAAAGTGTCTAGATCGGCATCCATTATTCCATCCATCTCATGGTGGCAGTGAGACCAAACTATTACCGGAAGAGAACACCTGATTACGTTTAAAATGTTATTTTTAAGTAAATTAATTTAATTATATTTTATGGATTATTATTATAGGGAAATAAACACTGGACCATCCCACTTAGATATTTGTCTCTGGATGTTTATGTATTTTTTTTTAAGTGTGGTATGAGGAAGAAACAGCTGGACCGATGAATGGATCCCACTAGTTAGGTCCTCTTCTCTGCGGATTTCTTAGTATCAGTAGTAGGGATTCCCTGGAGACCTATTACAGGACAAGTGAATTATGACAGTCAGTACGTGTCTATGTCCGAAGCTCTGGATAGGAAATAGTTTTAGCGCATCCTGTTTCCTCAACATGTCTCAAGCACACAACAATAAGAAGACAATCAGAAGTATTAGGTATCCGTATTGTTGGGATGACGTTCTGCTTCCATTCTTCTGAGGTCATGAGCCAAAACAGCACTTTGTCTCATGCAAAAATTGAATGTTCACTTTGCAACTGGCACTATTGCCTTGGCAACCTGCAACACCACAGCACTGCACTTCAGGATTCTCCTCCGTCAAAGCTGTCATCACAATCAATTTATACGTAAGTCTGTCATTTTCTTTTATTAATCAGACTTTGTGATTTACATTTTTATCTTATCTTTATTTTTAATAATGCTCAGTATCAATCTTTGCTATTTAGTCCATGATTGCACTTCAGTGTCATGGTGCTGATACAGAGCCTGTGAGTGTCTAGTACATCAAGTGCTATAGAAACACTATATGCATTAATTACAGATGGTGCTGGGACTGTTTGGGACGTTTAAGTGATTAAAAAAGAGCTGTTAAGCTTGTGTTATATTAATATTTAAAATAGGGAACCCTCCATGCCATTTTATAGCTATGTTTTAACTTCAGTCTTACGAAAATTATAATGTAAATGTTGATACTGAACTCAATAAAGTGAGAATCATTGTTTTGTTTTTTTTGTATCCCTGAAATTTTATATTTTACAATTAACATAAAGTTGTCAAATACAGATCCAGTTATGTTGGACATAATTAATTTGATACAGTTATATTGGCTGCAGATGATAATGTTAAGGTTGAGCTCACAATAATAGAGGGGTACTTACTTTCCATTAGTAATATAAGTTATTGGAAATATTCCTGCTGAGATATACAGACAACACATAAATGATGTTTTTCCAATGTGTCTCATTTGTTTGTTTGCTGATTTACCTGAAACAAACAAATAATGAACCCAACACTGCCAATGCAAAGCATCTGTGGAGATATTCATAGGAGCGAGAGCTTTGTGTTACATTGTAAGGAGAGCGGCCCGGCCTTGATTTTACTAATTACCTCTTGTTCATACAACATAGATATGGGTGAGCAACACAGGCCAAAGATAAGATCAAGTGCATGTTATCACTGATACAATGTATTCCTGTTATGTATTTATTTGTATCTACTATAAAGGGATATGGGAACCAAGGGAAAGACCCTCTGTTTGTCACAGTGTGAGGGATAAGACCCCCTGTGATGTAAATACATTATTATACTTTTTCAGTGATAATATTGTAAGGTAAATGACCTGTAAGGTAAATAATTTTAGTAAAGAATAATTCAACAGGTATTTTAGTTCAGTTATACTGCTTTTAAGTGATCTTTCAATCTGAGCAATCTGATTGGTTCAAAATATTCAAAGTACAGAGAGAGAAAAGTGACATCCAAATAACCCATTCTGATTAGCTGATATATGATTTGACATCTAGTTCAGCCAATTAGAATGATCAAAATTAATATTTAAAGGGATAGTAAGCTCTTCTAACTTGCTCGGCTGCATCTTACAAAGGCAAGTTATGTTATAATTTAATAAAACTTGTCTTTATGTGTAGTGTTTTTTTGTTCACTGTATGATTATTATGTGAGAGTTAGTCAGTGAGACTTAGTGCGAGTGTGACTGATTGAGTGTGTGAGTGTGACTGAATGAGTGAGTGTGTGTGACTGAGTGAGTGTGACAGAGTGAGTGTGGACTGAATGTGTGCCTGTGACTGAGTGAGTGTGGACTAAGTGAGTGAGTGTGTGCGTGTGAATGAGTGAGTGTAACTGAGTCAGTGTGACTAAGTGTGAGTGTGACAGTATGACTGAGTGAGTTAGACTGAATGAATGAGTGAGTGAGTGTGTGTGTGACTAAGTGAGTGAGGTGTGACTAATTGAGTGTATTGACTGAGTGTGACTGACTGAATGCGACTGTGTGAAGTGTGACTGTGTGTGACTGAGTTAGTGTGACTAAATGAGTGAGTGAGTGTGACTGAGTGAGTGTGACCTGTATGTGACTCAGGGTGGGTGAGTGTGGAATGAATGAGTGAGTGCGTGTGACTGAGTGAGACTGACTGTTACCGTGTGTCTGAAGAGTGAGACTGAGTGTACAGTTCTTGAGCTGACCTGGATTGACTGAGTGTAACTGACTGACTGTGACTGAGTGAGTGTGACTGAGTGAGTGTGACTGAGTGAGTGTGACTTAGTGTGTGAATGTGTCATTGAGTGTGAGATAGTGTGACTGTGGGAATGTGTGAGAGTGAGTGTGTGACAGTGACTGAGTGAGTGTGACTGACTGAGTGTGTGAATGTGTGAGTGTGCCTGAATGAGTGTGAATGTGACTGAGTGAATGTGTGAGAGTGAGTGTGTGAGAGTGACTGAGTTAGTGTGACTGACTGACTGAGTGTGACTGACTGAGTGTGTGACTGACTGAGTGTGTGAGAGTGACTGAGTGTGAGTGTGACTATGTGAGTGTGACTGTGTTTGACTGAGTGAGTGTGAATGTGACTGAGTGATATATGCACACAGAAACACACACACACATATAATATATATATATATATATATATATATATATAGCGAATTGCCCGTCAAAAAATGACGGCAATGAAATTGTAAGTGAGCTAATGCTGTTTGGTGTGTAATAATGAAATATATAATATATTAATAAATTAATATACTTTACCTATTTTGAAGCATTGTGTTGAAGAGCTGTCAATGTGTTTTAATGTTGCTGCAGCATTAGTGGTGTGGAGCTGCTGTGTGAGCGTGGTGAATGTGTGCAGTGTAATAGTGTGCGTGCGCAAGACCAAACCGTTAGCGTAGTGGTGTACTTTCGCATTCGCGTACTATGGAGGGTAATCTGTGGTATGCGTCTTCGCGGATTATCCGTAGGTGCTTAGTGGTGTTTTGCAAGTTTCTTGTGGTGTTTTGCGAGTGGGTAGTGGTGTTTCCGTGTTTAGAGTGCTGTAGCCTCGTTTTCGTTTTGTTCGTCGGCCATTTTTTCTCTCACTTAGCGATTTTCTTAGTGTCTAAACTCTTTTATTTTTATTTAAATGAAGGTGTAACTTGCTTTTTTTTGAGGTGCTGGATGGTTCCTCTTGCTGTAGGTAAGCTTTTTATGTGTGTGTTGTGTGTATTTATTGTGTTCTAAATATTTTTATGTTCGCGTGTTGGTCCGATTTTTGCAAGGTTGTAATGTGTGCTAACGTGTCTCGTATGGTGTTTGCGTGTGTAACCTCGTTTTCGTTTTGCTCTGCGGCCATTTTTTCTGTTGCGTATCAAATTTTTTAGTGTGTAAACTCTTTTATTTTGCATGAAATCAAGGTGTAAGTTGCTTTTTTGAGGTCCTGGATGCGCCCTATTGCTGTAGGTAAGCTTTTTATGTATGTGCAGTGTGTATGTATTGTGTTTTGAAGTTTGTAATGTTCGCGAGTTGCGTCCGAGTGTTGCGAGGTTGCAATGTGTGTTAACGTGTGTCGTATGTTGTTTGCGTTGCAAGGAAAAGTTTGCGAGGGTCCTAATTGGTGGTGTGTCGTGTTGTTTGTGTTGCGACGTAAAGTTTGCGAGGGTCGCAGTTGCTGGCACGGAGCGCCTTTGGTGCTCCATGCCAGCAACTGAGGCACTCGCCCACTGCCCTCGCTTCGAGAGGGCCGCGGCTCGCTGCTAGCATGGCCTACGCGAGCCCACAAGCGTTAGCAACAACTCGCATGCTCACAACTATATATGTGATATTTTATATATATATATATATATATATATATATATATATATATATATACACAGTATATTGTGAGAATTTAAGGAGCCAGGAACAGATTATTGAGGGCCGTTATGTAAGCCATAGGCTGAACTGCTCCTTGTATCCAGCTCTCAGGGAGGTAAAACACTTAAATTCACCTGGTCCAGTGCTTCACTATAAAAACCCCAGGAAGCCCCAGTGAAGGGAGGGTTGTGCTGCTGATTAGGCTCTGTCCTGAGTAGTTTGGAAGCTGAAGCCAGAAGCTGGGGCCTTGCCTAGGAGACAAGCTGGAAGGAGCCTGTAAAGTACAGTTAGTTGAGAGGACTGACAGCTGCCTGAATTGCTGTGGGGATGACCAAGGTGAATCATTTGGAGAAGCAATGTGGTGAGTGAGATCCTGCGGTTTCTTGGAGTTGAAGGTACCAGACTGATTATGCCTCAGGGAAGTTGCTGAGTGTGGAACTGACAGAGGGCCTGTTTGAAGGTACCAGACTGATTATGCCTCAGGGAAGTTGCTGAGTGTGGATCTGACAGAGGCCCTGTTTGAAGGTACCAGACTGATTATGCCTCTGGGAAGTTGCTGAGTGTGGAACTGACAGAGGCCCTGTTTGAAGGTACCAGACTGATTATGCCCCAGGGAAGTTTCTGAGTGTTTGACCGGTACATATGCAATAATTTAATACTGCTGTATCAAAGGGTCCCTGGGGTGAAGCATACGGGAGAGATGGGCGGGCCCTATGCTTCATCCGTGGCTACTAATGTAGAAACGTGGAAAAGACTACCGATATACAAGAGACTGTTTGTATCCTGGCCACAAGGTGGCAATATCGCAATAGTCGGAGTCTATTTGTATCCTGGCCACAAGGTGGCAATCTTTCAATATCGAGAGACTAACTGTAACCTGGCCACAAGGTGACAAATTATAATTATTAAAAGACTGTCTTTGTCCTTGCCACTAGGTGGCGCTATTCCTACAAAATTACTCCTTCCCGAGTACAACGGAGTGGGAGCTCCGTCCTGAAGACACCGGGGTGTAGTCTGTTTTTCCCTGTTGCAGGTAAGCTGCACAGGTATAGTCAGGGCGTTCCTGTGTCACAGTCAGTCCGTATATGTAGATGTTTATTTTCGTTATTTAAGCAGAGTTACTGCTCCTGTTTGTTTTTTTTAATTTCATAATAAACATGTCTGCTGCCTCACCAGAAGGTATGCGTTTCTAACTCAAGAAAGCACAGCTCTACACGGCCATCCTGGTCACTATATATATATAATATATATATGTACACAGACACACAGCAATGGGGAAAGCTTGCACCCCAAATTATGCAAACCTCTTTTTATGCCTTTGGGAGGAGATAGAGATTTTTTCAGAACAAATGAAAGAGTTTACAAGGTATATCCGTCCTTGGCAGAGATATATCGATGATGTCTTGGTGCTCTGGTCAGGCCCTTTAAGAGGATTTTGTGAAATGCATTAACATCTTAAACAAAAATGAAATGGGCTTAATATTTACTTTTAAAATTAAGAAAGATAGTCTAGAATTTCTTGATTTAAAAATTGAAAAATACATCTCAGGAGACTTACATTCTATTGTTTTTAGGAAAAGTACATCCTCAAACTCCTTACTAGCATGGCCTAGTCAATACCTTAAGCCTCTCAAAAAAGGCATACCAATTGGGCAGTACATTAGCATCCTCAGAAATTTAGATACTTTACAAGCTTTTAAAGTACAGGCGGACGCTCTTAGAAAGAGGTTTAAAGAGTGGGGTAAATCCAATCGGATTTTAAAACTTGCCTACAAAAATGCTCTACAAAAAGATTGATCACAATTGCTATACAACCATAAAATAAATGAAAAGAACAGCAGACCAGCTGCATAATGACATATGGAGACAACGTAGTGCAATTGTCTCTACTATGGATAAGTATTGGCATCTCCTTATTGAAGATCCAGCACTCAAAGAAGTTCTTCCACCAAAAGCCTCAGTTACCTTCAGAAGAGGAAGAAGTTTGGGAGACATGCTTACCCAAATGACTTTTCCAATGCGGACATTGTAAGGCCTGTAAATTTATAAAACCAGAGAAGGTATTTTCTCATCCAGTTACGGGTAAAAGATACCCCTTGAAAAGTTTCTTTAATTGTACCTCCACTTTTGTAGTCTATATAATAGCATGCCCCTGTAAAATTATTTATGTTGGCAAAACAGACCGCCAACTGCGTAGATGGATCCTGGAACATGTGTCTTCTCTGTAGAAGCATCTGGACACCAGTGGCTAGGCATATACAGTAAAGCTATACCATCAAAACAGGATAGAGAGCCTAGAATTCCATGTTATAGACACAGTATTCCAAGGACCTTGAAGAGGCAATAGAAGTAAAAAACTTCTCCAAGTAAAAAATAAATGGATCTGCCTCCTTAAGGCACAGGGCTTTCTAGGCCACAACAAGGGCTTTTCTTTTACAGCCTTTATCTAGACATGATGTTTTGAGGTAAAAGCCAGTATAAGTACCTTTAGGTTCAAGATTAATGAGTCAGTTTATATATTTTTTTTTTAAATAAGTGCAAAGCCAGGATGAATGAATTAATGGCCATTTTGGCCAAAATGTCTTAATTGAAATTAATATTACAACATATTTTAGATATTACAGCCTCTCCTTAAAAACATATATACATTGGAATTACATGTTCAAGACGGATGGTGTTATAACATGTCACCATGTCTCTCTCTTTATAGCAAAAAGATTTGCACTTTAATTATGCTTAAAATATTGAGATGAAAACTGCATAGACATTCTGACATTGGTTTATATCTCCTTAAGTAACTCCTTCAGGAATAAAAATCATTGAGCTCAAGAAAGAAGATATTAAATACAAATTTAAAATGTGACTATTCTCTTGACTAAAGAAATATACTAAAAATGTAATGGCCTTTAAATGTATACTTATAACTTGTTACAATTTAAATAAGTATAGAACATATAACAATCAATCTAAACTGTGATCAACATTCAAGAGTAGCTGCTAAGAGAAGAGATTTTATTTATTTGCATAAAAAATGTACAAACATAGTGGTTATTGATTGTGGTGACCATAACATTTTCATTAATCTTTAGCAATTCCCACCGTTAATAGATGAATTTATATTATTGTAAAACATGCTGTTGAAATAAAATCATTAACAGTCCTCTTAATTATAAATCTAAACCTACAATATCAGCAGGCTGAAGGTTCAATCTAAGCCATTTATTTCTATTAGGAAATGTGCATGATTAATACATTCTAAATATATCTTGACTACACATTGTATTAGAATAACTTAATTTTCTATTACTTTTACTTATACCTAACTATAGTTTACACTTGATCTCTGTCTTTGTTCCGTCTCTCCAGTGTGAGGGTTTGTCTGGACAGCAAAGTGTCAATAAAAAAACAGTACTCTCCTCATTAAAATACATCCGTAAATCACGTGTTCTCGATTAACCAATCATGTCGAGGGCCTGGATTTGTGATGTACACAGTGCAAGGAACACTGCATTTAAACAGAGCGCACCAAAGGTTTACTCCAGGATGCCTGGCCTTTGAGAAAGTTGCCTTAGAGCAACGAAACCGGTCGTCTTGGAGGCGTAGGGCATTTGTGGACATTTCATGCAGGGATGGGTTGGAGCATGGTAGCGGTATCGTATGGCCACATGTGCTTAATTGTTGAAAGCTGCGAGGTTCCCGTATCAGGGTAACCCATACACAGAAAATGAAGCTTAGCTGCATTCCAGTAGGGGTAATTATAACCTGTAGCCTCCACAATTATTGATTTATGTAATTGGACCTGTGACATATAACAACTGTTACATTCCCTAGTACATTTTTCTAAGCAATAGCCCATCTTTTTATTTTTAACTTTCACTTTTTGTGTCTTTAGCCTCGCCTCACATGGCTGTCTGATGATTTTATTTATATATGAGGACATCCATCCAATCTATACTAATTGTATATGTACATAACTAACTGGGTTATTTATCCCTGATTACACCTCATTGTCAAAGCATATTATAACAGTTACTAGGCGCTAGATTTATTGCGCTATAGTCTACTTAACTTTTCTGCATGTTTAGGACCTATGTGTATTTAGATATTAATAATTATTTGTTACCTAGCCAGGACATTTTGTGTTCAATCACTATACAAATAAGCTATATGTGCTTACCATATATATCTTTCTCTATACTGTAAGGATTTATATATTTATGAATTTATATTCACTGTTTAGCTTATATACTAGTATTGCTTACTTGGCGGATTGTGTCTGGCCACAGATATTTATGCATTACTTAAAAAAAAACACTCAAAGGCACCTCACATGCCGTTAACACACATACGCACGACTTAGAAAAAAAAAACACTGCGTCGTACACGTAAAATCCAAATGCGTCTCTCGCAAAAAAAACGGCCGCATCAAAACATCACAAACACAAGAAATAAACACAATGAACACATAAAAACCTTACTGACAGCAAGGGGGGGGGGCACCCGGCACCTCCAAAAGTTAACTTACACGTCCATTTAAATAAAAAAAAAAGAGTTTAAAGTCGCGAAAATATCCTAAGCGAGAGAATAAATGGCCGCCGAACAAAATGAAAACAAGGCTTAAGACGTAACTATACTACACTGACTCGCAAGAATGAAACACATACTATGCGGCACATACCACACTGATATTAAACACCATTTTGACCACTACTACGCACAAAATGGCGGATGGAACGCAAATTGTAAGCTGGAACGCAAATAGCGCATGTAATAGCGAAAGTAATAATAATTATATATATATATATATATTAATATATATATATATATACCTATATACCAGCAGCCAGTCTATAAACATAAAAGGCTCCATATACAGCCCCTTCTGATAGAAGTATATGAAGAAGTAACTTGTGGAGCTCCTCTTCTTTAGCTATATAAATGCCTCCTCCTTTTGTAGACAATTACAATAAAACCGTGGAAAAACACTCCTCTAAGTACGCCAAACATTTAAAAACTACAACAAATATAGTCTGTTTAATTGAATAATATGGTTTACGTAGGGTCCCAAATCATTCACAATCCCTTTCCTTCATTTTTCACAGTTGCATGTACTCCATCATGTGGCCATAAGACACACAGGGAGAAAGGATATAGACAACTTTTAATAAAGAAATAATATAATAAAAAACTGCTGACATTCATATATTTGGTAGTAAAACTCCTCACACTCTTTACTGTTTTCTTGCTGTCAATTGGCATTGTACAAGGGCCCCTCTGATCATCCTTCACTCTCAGTGTCCCATAGCTGGATGACACTTAGGATGACATCTCTTGTCTCCCAGGATGCTTTCCTGACTCTTTCCGCTGTCAGCCTCCTTATTATTGGTCTTCTTAAGCAAATTAAACATATTTTCTCTAGAACAAAAGGCATCTAAAAAGGAGATATGATTACCTTATATAAATACATCAATGGTAATGCAAGGCTGTGTCTAGAGGTTTTAAACTGACAAGAGGACATCCCTTGAGGTTAGAAGTAAAAAGATTTCACCTTAAAGAAAAAAAAGGTTCTTCGCTGTAAGGGTGGTTAATATGTGGAATTCTCTACCAAAGGAGGTGGTGACAGCGGATTCGATAGATAACTTTAAAAAGAGATTGGATCTATTTTTGAATAAAGAGGGGATTCAAGGTTACCCTTGATAATTAAAGAGGAGAGATCCAATCACCAGTATCTGGGGTCAGGAAGGAATTTTATTTTTTTTCCTTATGAGACAATTGACAAAGTTTAAATTTTTGTTTTTCTGTTTTTCCTTCCTCTGGATCAATTAACAATTAATCCACATATTACAAAGATCAGAGGAGATCCCAAAAAGTTGAACTTGGTAAACTATCTACATCTGCTTTGTCTGTGACCCTGCAACTTTGCTCAGCAGACATACAAACAGCCCAGACCAGCCATATAACTGCAGCTAACTCCTACCTGCAAGGTACCTCCATTGGACTCTCTACATCTGCTTTGTCTGTGACCCTGCAACTTTGCTCAGCAGACATACAAACAGCCCAGACCAGCCATATAACTGCAGCTAACTCCTACCTGCAAGGTACCTCCATTGGACTTTCTACATCTGCTTTGTCTGTGACCCTGCAACATTGCTCAGCAGACTTACAAACAGCCCAGACCAGCCATATAACTGCAGCTAACTCCTACCTGCAAGGTACCTCCATTGGACCTCTACATCTGCTTTGTCTGTGACCCTGCAACTTTGCTCAGCAGACTTACAAACAGCCCAGACCAGCCATATAACTGCAGCTAACTCCTACCTGCAAGGTACCTCCATTGGACTCTCTACATCTGCTTTGTCTGTGACCCTGCAACATTGCTCAGCAGACTTACAAACAGCCCAGACCAGCCATATAACTGCAGCTAACTCCTACCTGCAAGGTACCTCCATTGGACTCTCTACATCTGCATTGTCTGTGACCCTGCAACATTGCTCAGCAAACTTACAAACAGCCCAGACCAGCCATATAACTGCAGCTAACTCCTACCTACTAGTTGTCTGTGACCTCGCAACATTGCTCAGCAAACTTACAAACTGTCCAGAACAGCAATCCCCTGCAATCCTCCCTGCCCCTCTCCCACCTGCCCCTGGTTATTTTAAATGTATTGAATCACTCAAATTACTTGCACCTGAGTAGTTATTCCTCAATTACTCTCTTTGTCACTATGTTCCCTTTCACTTTCTTCTTCACCTTGAGCTCCGGCGTGAAACATTTGAACTTTTCTCTCTGCTATGTCTAAGATGTGCCCCCCACCATTCTGTAAAGCTAACCTCTGACTTTCCACTTGCAGGCTATATTATTTGTCCACTAGTGGGAAGATTACATATTACATACTTCAGCCAGTCATCTCAAATGACTCTCTATGAGACCCCTTCTCTCTACCAGTAAATAAAAACCCTTTTCAAGTTTACACATCTTCCCACCTAAGCAAACGTTCACTTTCTCCTGACCCTGCTACTCCTTATTTGTTATTCTGCCCCACGTTTCTGCCTCTTCCATTCCCTTTAGATTTTAAGTAGTGAGTTTCCAATCTTGTATGATGCTTTGAGAAAAAGCACCATCTTCAAAGACTATAAGCTCAAAACAGGGCCCCACATTTTCTTTAGTTTTTAATATTGTATTTTTCCCTGTTCTCTTCCCTTGTACAGCGATACGGAATATGTTGGCGCGTTACAAATACAAGTTAATAATAATAACTAAAAGTGTTAATTCAACCTCAATTACTATGCAACTATGTAAATTTTAGTGTTGAAAGTTCTCTATGTCATTAAATATCATAGTCTCTTATTTTTAAAACATTTATGTATTCCAATTTATTTTTCAATATTAGTCATTTACATAATACAGCAATACCCCGGTTAGCTCTGTAGATAGATTCCAGGCAATAGGAGTGTTGAGTGAAACAGCGCTAAACGGGGTCATTTTAACATAGGGAAGATAGGGATAGGGAAACTCTTTGAAAAAAAGACACAAAACCAATAGAATTTTCAAAATGCTTTACTTTATATGAACTTTGAATAAATTGCAAACATAATGAATAGAAAAAAATAATCTTTATTTTTCAAATAAAATTTATAGAAATAGCACCAAAAAAAAAATGACAGTGCACTTAAGTGTTAGATGTGGAAGCTTTAGACTTCAGCTTCAGACTCATCCTCCAACCTGGCCTTTTTGGTGACAAACTAGTCCAGAGACATTTGTCTTTGCTTTTCTGTGGCCATCCAGAAGATGATGGTAGGAAGACATTGCCCCAATAACGATGCATATCACATTTCTTCTCCTCACAGCATTGGGATCATTTGCCACTACATCAATCTTAACTCATGAATGGAAGTCTTGCTGAGGAACTTGGTGGACATATTTTTATGTCACTGCTGTTAAGGGCTTACTCAATGACCTGTTCCTCCAGTTTTTGGAGGTCCTTTTTTCTAAGGCTATCACATGAAGCATGTACCAATTCCTCTATGTCCTGGGTGATGACATCTCCCAGTCCAGTTGTGTTCGCAAGGTCCACTTTGATTGGTTGTTCTGGTTGCATATCTCTACACAGCTCTGGCCATATCTACCTCCATGCAGTTTTTTTGACATTGCTGTGTCACCTCCTTCCAGGACAAATCAATGTTAGTGATGGTCTGCATGATGGTGTACTTCTTCCAGAAATCCATCATGGATTGTTTGTCATTGCTGTCTGGAGAACCGAGTAGGCGTTGGAGGTCGCAATGACCCTGTGATTCATGGGCTGGATGAACAAAGTAGTGTTGGGTGGTAGGGACACTACTTCCACCGGGATGCAGCAATGGAGCACAGCCAAGTTGGTACAGTGACTTGGACCATTTTCCATTAACAGGAGTGCTTTGGCCTCAAGACCTTTGCACCTTCAATATTGCTGCATGGATGGACAGAAAGGATGTCCATGGTGATCCAGGCCTCCCTGTTGAGCTGCCAAATGACCGGCAAACAGCATTTTGGTATGACCTTCATGGCTCTAGGTGTTTTTGAGTGGTAGACCAGCAATGACTTCATATAGATATATAAATGTGTTGATTTTGTGTTTTATGTGATTTGAATCGAACATATGTTTAGATTGTAAGTCTGCGAGTTTCAATCCTGCGCGGTGCTTTAGTGAAAGCGCTTTGGACACTGGATTCCAAGCTCAAAGACAGGGCCCTCCATTCATTGCAATGTGTGAATCTTTAACTTGTCATTGCCTGTAACTTAACTTATGTATAGCGCTACGGAATATGTTGGCGCGTTACAAATAAATGATAATAATAATAATAATAATAATATGTTCATATTGGACTGTTAAGTGTCAAATAATGATGAACATTCATCATTTTCTAATGTTTTTTGGTGATATACTGTCTCTTTAACTGCTGCTCTGGTACTCCACAATGGTTTTAAAATAATTTGCAAGTGGTCTTTAGAACAAGTATTATTGTAAATGTTATGGCACTGCCCTATTTTGTGAGTGATCTGTAAAGTCTGATTAGCATAGGATTTTGGTGTAAAAGTCTAACAGAGTTATTTGTCAGTACAAAAATCACTGGAAACGTTTGCTGCAAAATTTGTCTCCTGCAGCCACTTGTAGCAGTTCTCTCGCAATGTTTCAGGGATTGCTAATTAACATAGCTAGCAGCATTTACTTTGCTCTTAAATATGGTTTCATTTGTGATACAGGGAACTACATACATTAAAAGACTATTACAAGATGGGTTTTAGGTGAACAGATAGCAGACAATATTTACAAGAAGAAACGTATAAGAATTCTACATTTTCTTATACAAAATACATTATTCTACCCCTATAGTCAGCATCTTCTTTAGGGTCATTCTCCATCGGTCACTGGTCAGGATTGGGCTCCTCAGCAACTCTGCTTGAACCCTGGCACTTCTTGTCTTGTGCTGAGACTTTATCAATTATACTTGTTTTTATCAATCAGACCTGATGACAAATTGGCCATATGACTGACTATCTTGCAACTCTAATCATTAGTATTTGCTTTATCGTCTATTTCCAATCTCCCTAAGCTGACCATATCTTCCCTTCTGAAACCTAATGAATAGACCTTGCTTGGCCAACGTTTCCTTCTAAAACACAGACGTTTTGTTATCTATCATCTCTTGTTTGACCAACTGTCTCCTGTTACACCATGGCAGTAACTAAGATTAGAATATTAATTAATAAGATTTATATTTATAATGAACACTTATTAAGATCATAATGTTTATAAAACACTTTCTGTAATAGCATAATTAAGGAGGAAGAAAGTAAGCATGTTTATAATTACAAACAAATAAACTTTGATTCAAATATCAAAAAAAGTGTAAAAAAGACAAAATTGATCGTTGTAGTCGTAAACAGAGTCTTAAAATGTTTTGATTTTCCCAAAAATGGTTTATGTCCAAGGCTTGTTAATGTTGTTAGTTACTAGTTTCTTTACAGTAATTAGTTTTCTGGTTTTATTGACATATCCTAACATCACATAAAATAGTTGTCAAACTACGAATCGTAATCACGCTTTGCGAGCTAGCGTAGCGAGTGACGCAGTTCTTGCGAGCGAAAACGAGGCTACAGGACCCTAAACACGCAAAACAGCACCAAGCACATACAGCTTTTCAAAAAAGCCATACAAGGTAAAGATACACTTTTACTAAGGACAGAAAATCATACACACCAGCGTCACACATACACATTCGCGCCATTTCTCAATTCGGAAGTACACAGCTACACTAACGGCTTTACCTCGCGCACGCACCACATTTACACTACACACTGCACACATTGCCATCCAAAACTACAGTGGATGCTGCAGAAACATAGAAATAGATTGTCAGCTCTTCAGCACAATGCTTCCTGCATATATTACTTTGGAATAGGTAAAGTATATTAATTTATTAATGTATTAATTATTTCATTGGCATACAACAATACATATACACAAAAAAAGCCCCTCTAATAACAAACCCCCAAAAACCACAGCCGCGCAATAAGCGCCAAAGGCGCTCATTGTGAGGCACGCGATGAGCGCCGAAGGTCCTAACGCTAAAAAATTGATAAAACAACATTACCTGCCTTACGATTTCATGCCCGTCATTTTTTGACGGGCAATTCGCTAGTAGTATCATAAACAGCCCATAGATGTCAGACTTGCAGCACTATGATCAGATAGAGGAACTTGCTTAGGTAAAGGAAGACATCTCAAGTATTTGAATTTTTTATCATGGACAAAATCACCCTTGATAATCTGTATTTAAGGCCTGAAGTACAAAGCTATTTGGCATGAATCATGTAAAAAGGAAAATGTGGGTTATGATAAAGACAAAATGATTGAAGTGATTTACAGACAATAAGCCACATGGATGACTAGAGTCTCACTCCAGCCAATGAACATAAAACTGGCAGATACAACATACAAGAACTGAAATAATGTGTAGATATCAGTTGTGAATTCCTAAAATAAAAGGGGAGGGAGAAGATGGGGGAGAGACACAGGGGAGGGAGAGGAGGGGGAAGCGACACAGGGGTGGGGGAGACACACAGGGGTGGGAGAGGAGGGGGGGTAGACACACAGGGGAGGGAGAGGAGGGGGAGAGACACAGGAGAGGGAGAGGAGGGGATGTGACACAGGGGAGGGAAATGCGGGGAAGAGACATAAGGGAGGGGGAAGAGACACAAGGGGAAAAGAGACATAGGGGAGGGAGAAGAGGGGAAGAGACATAGGGAAGGGAGAGAGGGGAAAGAGACACAGGGGAGGGAGAGGTAGCAAGAGACACAGCGGTCGGAGAGGTGGGGCAAGAGACACAGGGGAGGGAGAGGGAGGAAACAGACACAGGGGAGGGAAAGGGGGAAAGAGACAGAGGGGAAGGAAAGGGGGAAGAGACACAGGGAGGACAGGGGAAAAGAAACAGGGAATGGAGAGGGGGAAAAACACATGGGGGAAAGGAGACACAAGGTGGGCGAGGAGGGGGGAAATGAGACACAAGGGAGGAAGTAAACAGAGGGAGAGAGAGGTGGGAGAGGCTCGCAATGAGCGCATCCTGTCAAGAAGAGGGGGGGTGGCTCTCATTGCGAGGCCCATGATGAGCGCCAATGGTGCTCATTGCGAGGCCCGTGATGAGTGCCAAAGGTGCTCATTTTAAGGCCCGTGATGAGCGCCAAAGCGCTCATCTTGAGGCCAGAAAAGTAGACAGGGAGAGTCTCCCATTGTGTGGCAAATAGCATTGCCATTCTTCAAAATGTATTGCCATCATTTTTGACTGGGAAGTTGCTAGTAATTCGTATATTAGTAATCTTGTAATGTTTTTTTCAAATGGACTTCAGTACAGATTTAATGTAGCAATTCTAAAGTTTTTGAGATCCTGTTCCAGCAGTTTGCCATCTAGAAAAGACAATGAAACATATGTAAATAAAACAAAAAATGAGGAAGAACTTTGAAGAACAGCTGTCAAGGTTTCTGGTATATTTTCTGTAAAATCTTCCCCAAAAGTCCTGGGAATGCTCTTTCTTCCAGTTCTCTTCTTTCTTTTTCTTCACGTTCTCTTTCTTCCTTTTCCCCCCTTTCTCTTTCTTCCCGTTCTCTCCGTTCACTTTCTTCCCGTTCTCTCTTTTCTTCTTCTCTCTCAATCTCTCTGTCATGTACAAACTGAAGTACCCGTTTCTTACGTTCAACTCTCTCCCTTACTGGATTTCTCTTATCTCTCATTCGATATTCCACGTCCTTCAGAACCTCACGGAGAAACCTCAGGACCTCCTCATGTCTTGAGCGAATTTTTAGCTCACTCTTGTTAGTGACATTTTCCAGCTTAAATATCTGATCAATTCCAATGTTATTAAACTTTGCTTCCACATTAGTCAGATCTCCTTGACTTTTGTGTGTGAGGACAACAATTGGAACAATTCCTGCAAAATAAATATTTTTATAAATAGAACAGCTGTTTCATATAGTTTTTTATCTACCGTTGTTTAAAAGTGTGACTTATAAATACAATTTTGTGCAAATGGAGTGTTTCATTTTGGGTTAAATTTCAATACAAAAAAAAATAGTAATGTCACTGTTATATTATATTAGATCACAGTTATATCAGGTTAACTTAGCTTAAATATAATATGATGTTTTCTAAAAAATATGTTTTTTTTTGTACAACAGTGATGTGGAACCAGAACCAGAACATTTACAGTGAGCCAAAATACTTGGTTGTACTAAACAGCGCATACATGTGACCACTTGGTTGTACTATACAGCGCGTACATGTGACCACTCGGTTGTACTATACAGCGCGTACATGTGACCACTTGGTTGTACTATACAGAGCGTACATGTGACCACTTGGTTGTACTATACAGCTCGTACATGTGACCACTCGGTTGTACTATACAGCGCGTACATGTGACCACTTGGTTGTACTATACAGAGCGTACATGTGATTTCTTGGTTGTACTATACAGCGCGTACATGTGACAACTTGGTTGTACTATACAGCGCATACATGTGACCACTTGGTTGTACTTTACAGCGCATACATGTGACCACTTGGTTATACTATACAGCACGTACATGTGACCACTTGGTTGTACTATACAGCGCGTACATGTGACCACTTGGTTGTACTATACAGCGCTTACATGTGACCACTTGGTTGTACTATACAGTGTGTACATGTGACCACTCGGTTGTACTATACAGCGCGTACATGTGACCACTTGGTTGTACTATACAGAGCGTACATGTGATTTCTTGGTTGTACTATACAGCGCGTACATGTGACAACTTGGTTGTACTATACAGCGCGTACATGTGACCACTTGGTTGTACTATACAGCGCGTACATGTGACCACTTGTTTGTACTTTACAGCGCATACATGTGACCACTTGGTTGTACTTTACAGCGCGTACATGTGACAACTTGGTTGTACTATACAACGCGTACATGTGACCACTTGGTTATACTATACAGCACGTACATGTGACCACTTGGTTGTACTATACAGAGCGTACATGTGACCACTTGGTTGTACTATACAGCGTGTACATGTGACCACTTGGTTGTACTATACAGCGCTTACATGTGACCACTTGGTTGTACTATACAGTGCATACATGTGACCACTTGGTTGTACTATACAACGCGTACAGGTGACCACTTGGTTGTACTATACAGCGCGTACATGTGACCACTTGGTTGTACTATACAGCGCGTACATGTGACCACTTGGTTGTACTATACAGCGCGTACATGTGACCACTTTTGTTGTACTTTACAGCGCATACATGTGACCACTTGGTTGTACTTTACAGTGCGTACATGTGACCACTTGGTTGTACTATACAGCGCGTACATGTGACCACTTGGTTGTACTATACAGCGCTTACATGTGACCACTTGGTTGTACTATACAGTGCATACATGTGACCACTTGGTTGTACTATACAACGCGTACAGGTGACCACTTGGTTGTACTATACAGCGCGTACATGTGACCACTTGGTTGTACTATACAGCGCTTACATGTGACCACTTGGTTGTACTATACAGCCTGTACATGTGACCACTTGGTTGTACTATACAGCGCGTACATGTGACCACCTGGTTGTACTATACAGCGCGTACATGTGACCACTTGGTTGTACTATACAGCGCATACATGTGACCACTTGGTTGTACTATACAGCGCGTACATGTGACCACCTGGTTGTACTATACAGCGCGTACATGTGACCACTTGGTTGTACTATACAGCGCATACATGTGACCACTTGGTTGTACTTTACAGCGCGTACATGTGACCACTTGGTTGTACTATACAGCGCGTACATGTGACCACTTGGTTGTACTATACAGCTCGTACATGTGACCACTTGGTTGTACTATACAGCGCGTACATGTGACCACTTGGTTGTACTATACAGCGCTTACATGGGACCAGGCTACAAAGAGGATTTGATAACTAAAATACAATATCTGTGTCCTTGGTTTATGTGATAAAGTAAAATGATATAACAGTACCAGTCAAATCTCTGACAGTATCCAACAATTGTTTAATTTCAGGAACCTCTTTATCTGCAATTCCTTTCTTCACACTGTAAAATAATAAAATAAATAACTTATTATTATTATTATTATTATTATTATTAATATGTATATTAGTTATGTTTGTACTGTACATTTATATGTACTTTATTATATGTATTTAGAGCAGCTACACTCTATGCCTGTACATGCACTCAGCTTCCTCTAAGGGGCACTGTGGAGCTTTTTCTACAGTAGGATCCAAACTGGAGAATAAATGATGGGTCTGTGAGGAAGTTCAAATAATCCTCTAAGTGTTGAAATAGGAAGTAACGATGACCAAAAATATACAGGACTTTATTGCATTATTCACTTACCTATATACAAAGATCGGAACAATAACATCAGAGTACTTTTCAGTTATATCTGATTCCTGCATTCGGCTCATGATATCAGTATACCCGTCTGCCATTCCACCTCCACATTCAGAGGCACAAAATTACCTGGAAACAAATGCAACTAATTACACGAATCTTACTAAACGCATGCCCTAGAATCTTTAATATTAATTACTAAGTAACAATAATAAGCAAAGAGCTTCCAAGTGTGAGCAGCATCAGATTTAATACAGATTAATAAAGCCAAGGCCTAGGGCAGCTGGAGCTCAAGGGGCTGTCACCCACATTCATATATCATCCCCATTTCACTCCAGACCCACTTTTTTTCCCTTCCTTCTCCTTTCTTTTCTCCACGTGCCATTTCTCTCTCGTCTCTTATTCTCCCTCTATCTTCCTTTTTGCCCCTTCTCATTCTGTCCTTGCATTGTAGTGTTCCTGTTCCCCTCCCCCTTCTCACATTTCTTTCCTAATGCACACACCCTATCTCCATTTTAATCCATTATCTTCTCTCTTTCGATCACTAATTGCCTCTTTCTGTGTTTCATTCAATGTGTTAAATAGTTAATAGGGGCCACTGATCAGACTCTACAGCATGCATATGCCCATAATGACCAGCCCAGGGACCTAATACATTGTTGGTGATCACTGTCCTTGGAAATAGCTCAAATTTGAACACAAGTTCTGTAAGATTTTCTTTTTAATACAATGTTATCTTCAAAAGTGCGACTTGTTATGTAGTACTTTATCAACAGCAATATACTGCTGTAGCACCTTAATAATTCAAACTTATTGTACAAACAGATCAATTTTACTTTTTTAGCTTGCAACACTTACCCAACTGAGCAAAGATTTCTCCAGTCTCATAAGCGTTTATGGTTTTACACCCTCGATTATCGACCATAATGATGGCGTCTGTGAGTTCATAGGGGATTCTCTTTGTTGTTTTTCCACCTTGAGAAACACCAGCATCTGCAAGGACCTGAAACTCACTCTCATCCAATATGTACTTGCAGGTGTTGATGAAGGAGGACTTGCCATGACCTAAGTACCCAAATAACTGCAGGAGCACCCGGTTATAGCCTGGTTCCCATGAGGTTTACAGTTATTGAGGCTGAATTTAGTAATGTATTCTTTAAGTTGCTCGATCTCCATGGCAGACAGATTTCTAGCTTCTATCTCTAACTCCTCTAACAGAGAAAGTAATTTCCAGAACTGCCCATCGCTTCTTATACTGAAATAAATGTGAAAGTGAAACGAGAGTGTAACGCAGTAAAGATGTTTTTAGCATTGTAAGTGAGGTAAAGCAATGACTTAAGGCCAGGGCATGGAGATAAGCATTGTACGTGTTTAGTGTCTTTACACTCAGAGCATTGAATTTCTTATAGAACCACTGGGGCCACACATTTAAGATTTCCTCCTCTGTAGAACTATACTTGTAAATAGCAACATATTTGTATACTAGAGTATTACTTTAATATGTCATCTACTTTGTGCAGTGGGAGGAGACTTTAAACCTAGGAAGTTTCTCTCTGCACAATGGGAATGTGGCAGCTACATCTACTCTCATGAATGATTCAAAGCTCATTAGTTTTAAAAACATGCCCTCCTGAGACAGAAGATGCAAGTCACCTAGCAAACAAGCACAATCCGTCAGTAGGGAATAATTCAATACAAAATAGAAAAACATGCTATGTATTATCAAATATATATTTTTTAAAAGCCAAATAGAAATATTTTACTACAGTTGGCCTTTAAGTAGTTTTAGGCTCTAGCTTAACTTGCTGCCAGATTTATCCGTACAGGATTGATTGCTATAGTCACAAATTGGCCAAGAAAAAATGCAAGAAAGGAGACAACCAGTTTGTTTACTGTACATCTAAAACTTATACAGGCTTGCACTATCATATATATAGTTACTCTAAATTAATTGTTGTGGTTATGTGAGTTTTTTGCCCAATGCTCGCCATTTAATTCGGAAGTTAAGAATTGCGCATGCGCATTGCGCACCGAGAGCTTCGCACACGCAATGCATGATGCAAGGGTGGGGGAGGGGGAGGAGAGAGACATGGGAGAGGGTGGGAGAGAGACCAGGGGAGAGAGACAGGGGAGAGGGGGGAAAGTGGCACAGGAGAGGGGGGGAGGATCATGGGGAGGGAGAGGTGGGAAAGAGACACAAATGAGGGAGAGGGGGAAGAAAAACATAGGGGAGAGGAAAAGGAGACACAGGGGAGGGAGAGGGGGAGGAGACACAGGGAGGGAGATGGGGCAAGGAGACACAGGGGAGGGATGGGGGAAAGAGACACAGTGGAGGGATACAGGGGAAATAGAAAGGAGGGAGGGGGAGAGACACAAGGGAGAGAGGGAGAGACACAGATGAGGGAGAGTGGGAAGATAAAAAGGGGAGGGAGAGGGGAAACAGACACAGGGGAGGGAGAGGGGGGAAGGAGACACAGAGGAGGGAGATGGGGAATGAGACACGGGAGGGAGATGGGGAAGGAGACACAGGGGAGGGAGATGGGGGAAAGAGAGACAGGGGAGGGAGAGAGGGGGAAAGGAGATACAGGAGAGTGACGGGGGAAGGAGACACAGGGGAAGGAGATGGAGAAGGAAACACAGGGGATGGGCAGGGGGAAAGAAACACAGGGGAGGGAGATGGGGGAAAGAGACACAGGGGGGATATGGATTAAATAGACAGGAGGATGGAGAGACTCAAGGGAGAGAGGGGTAGACACAGATGAAGGAGAACGGAAAGAGACACAGGGGAGTGAGAGGAGGTGGGGGTAGAGATGGAAGGGGGTGAAGAGACAAAGGGGATAGAGAGGGAGAAAGAGACAGAGGGGAGGGGGAAACAGAAAAAAAATATTATCCCTTTATTTGTGACGGGTAGTGATGTCCCGAACAGTTCGCCGAAGAACTATTCACGGCGATTTTCGCATGTTCGCGTTTGCAACGAACGGCGAACATATGCGCTTTTCAGTCCGCCCCCTATTCTTTATCATTGAGGAAACTTTGACCCTGCACCTTACAGTCAGCAGACACATTCCAGCCAATCAGCAGCATACACTCCCTTCCAGAGCCTTCCATCTGTATGACAGCCTCTATTTTAGAATCATTCTGTAGCTACATTCGTTGAGAGAGGAGATATATTCTACCTGCTGTTGATTTAATAGGGAAATAGATAGCCAGACTGTGTATTTAGCTTTAACTACACACCTGAAGGACTCCTTTGATATCTGCTGCAAGGACAGCAACCCAAAAAGCCCCTTTTAGGGCTAGAACATCATTTTTTTTTTTTTTTTTTTTTCTGCTGATTTAATAGGGAAATAGATAGCCAGGTTGTGTATTTAGCTTTAACTACACACCTGAAGGACTCCTTTGATATCTGCTGCAAGGACAGCAACCCAAAAAGCCCTTTTTATTTTATTTTATTATTTTTTTCTGTGTAATCTAATTGCATATGCCTGCCTGCTAGCGTGTGCGTGAGGCCTATTGCATCTAGTCTGCCAACTTTTGCCAGTGCACAGTGACACTCATATCTGGTGTCACCGTAGTGTGCAGTGAAATAAAACAACACTTTTTTGACTGTAATCGATTGAATATCAGTTGCCTGCCTACAGGCGTGTGTGTGAGGCCTATTGCATCTACTCTGCCAACTTTTGCAACTGCACAGTGACACTCATATTTGGTGCAACCTAGTGTACAGTGACATTTAAGAACCCTTTTTTGACTGTAATCGATTGAATATCAGTTGCCTGCCTACAGGCGTGTGTGTGAGGCCTATTGCATCTAGTCTGCCAACTTTTGCCAGTGCACAGTGACACTCATATCTGGTGTCACTGTAGTGTGCAGTGAAATAAAACAACCCTTTTTTTACTGTAATCGATTGAATATCAGTTGCCTGCCTACAGGCGTGTGTGTGAGGCCTATTGCATCTAGTCTGCCAAATTTTGCCAGTGCACAGTGACACTCATATCTGGTGTCACAGTAGCTTGCACGCATAGCAACACTAATCGTAAAAAAAATGACAGGCAGAGGCAGGCCACCCCGCAGGGGCCGTCGTGGTCGTGGTGCTGTGATTCCCTTTGGCCCTAGAATAATGCCCAGTTTTCAGAGGCAACGTACCCTGAACTTGAACAGTTCTGAGGACATGGTTGACTGGCTCCCAGTCAGGCAGCATTACACACATGGACGTACGGTCTGATGATGATGATGATGTGTTGTACCCGGTGCTGCTTCCTTTGTTGAGTTGTCAGATACAAGTGAAGCGGTTGATGATGACGATGCGTCCGTGGATGTCACGTGGGTGCCCATTATAAGAGAAGAAGAACAGGAGGAAAGTTCAGATGGGGAGACAGAGAGGAGGAGGAGACGAGTTGGAAGCAGCGGGAGGTCGTCGAAAGTAGCTAGTGGCACAGTCAGACAGCATGCATCGGCACCCGGGGTCAGCCAGACAGCACGCCAGTCAACGCATGCTTTTGCCACCACCAGAATGCCAAGCTCAGCAGTGTGGCAATTTTTTTTGTGTGTCTGCCTGTGACAACAGTGATACCATTTGCAACCTGCGCGAAAAGAAACTGAGTCGTGGGAAGTCCAACACCCACCTAGGTACAACTTCTTTGCAAAGGCACATGATGTCACATCACAAACGCCTATGGGATCAACACATCAGTACAAGCAGCACACAAAGTCAAAGCCGCCATCCTCCTCCTGGTCCAGCATCTTCAGCCACGTCAACCACTGCTGCCCTGCTTGCCGCCTCTCAACCATCCGCCACTCTGTCTCGACCTGAGCAGTCCCTGCTCATCTGCCCACAGTCAGGTGTCTGTCAAGGACATGTTTGAGCATAAGAAGCCAATGTCACAAAGTCATCCCCTTGCCCGGCAACTGACAGCTGGCTTGTCTGAACTCTTAGCCCACCAGCTTTTACCATACAAGCTGGTGGAGTCTGAGGCCTTCAAAAAATTTGTAGCTATTGGGACACCGCAGTGGAAGGTACCAGGCCGAAATTTCTTTGCACAAAAGGCAATCCCCAACCTGTACTCGATTGTGCAAAAGGAAGTAATGGCATCTCTGGCACTCCGTGTTGGGGCAAGGGTCCATCTGACCACGGCTACCTGGTCTGCAAAGCATGGTCAGGGCAGGTATATCACACTACACTGCGCATTGGGTAAACCTGGTGACGGCTGCCAAGCATGGAATACGTGGCTCTGCAGAGGAGTTGGTGACACCGCCACGACTTGCAGGCAGGCCTGCTGCCACCTCCACTACTCCTCCTACTCCATCCTCTTCCATAACCTCCTCGGCTGAGTCCTCTTCTGCTGCTGCTATGTCTTGCTCCACATCAACGGCACCCCCCCAGCTCCACAGGTACTATTCCACATCCCGGATACCGCAGTGTCACGCCGTCTTGGGGTTGACTTCCCTGAAAGCAGAGAGTCACACCGGACCAGCACTCCTGTCCGCCATGAATGTACAGGTGTATCAGTGGCTGATTCCGCACCAACTGGAGATCGGCAAAGTGGTTTGTGACAACGGAAGAAATTTGTTGGCTGCATTGAATTTGGGCAAGTTGACACATGTGCCGTGCATGGCACATGTGTGTAATCTGATTGTACAACACTTTGTGCATAAGCACCCAGGCTTACAGGACATCCTGAGGCAGGCCAGGAAGGTGTGTGCCCATTTCAGGCGTTCCTACACGGCCATGGCGCACTTTACAGATATCCAGCGGCGAAATAACATGCCAGTGAGGCGCTTGTTTTTAGACAGCCCGACACGTTGGAATTCAACACTCCTAATGTTCGACCGCCTGCTCCAACAAGAAAAGGCCGTTAACGAGTATTTGTATGACCGGGGTGCTAGGACAGCGGAGCTGGGGATTTTTTTGCCACGTTACTGGACGCTCATGCGCAATGCCTGTAGGCATATGCTTCCTCTTGAGGAGGTGACAAACCTGGTCAGTCGCACCCAGGGCACCATCAGCGACATCATACCATTTGTTTTCTTCCTGGAGCGTGCCCTGCGAAGAGTGCTGGATCAGGCCGTAGATGAGCGTGAAGAGAAAGAGGAAGAGTTGTGGTCACAATCACGCCAGAAACAGCCTTATCAGCATCGCTTGCTGGACCTGCGGCAACGCTGGAAGAGGATTGTCAGGAAGAGGAGTCAGAGGAGGAATGTGGCTTTGAGGAGGAGGAGGAAGACGAACCACAACAGGCATCCCAGGGTGCTCGTTGTCACCTATCTGGTACCAGTGGTGTTATACGTGGCTGGGGGGAAGAACATACCTTCAGTGAGATCACTGAGGACGAGGAACGGGACATGACTAGCTCGGCATCCAACCTTGTGCAAATGGGGTCTTTCATGCTGTTGTGCCTGTTGAGGACCCTCATATAAAAAGGATGAAGGAGAACGACCTGTACTGGGTGTCCACGCTACTAGACCCCCGGTATAAGCAGAAAGTGCCTGAAATGTTACCGAATTACCACAAGTCGGAAAAGATGCAGCACTACCAAAATAAATTAAAAAGTGTGCTTTACACAGCATTTAAGGGTGATGTCACAGCACAAAGGCAATCTAACAGCGGAAGAGGTGAACATAATTCTCCTCCTCCCACGACCACTCCGGCAAGGAGAGGACGCTTTACAGACGTGTTGTTGATGGAGGACATGCAGAGCTTTTTAAGTCCTAGGCATCGCCACAGCACTTCGGGGTCCACCCTCAGAGAACGACTCGACCGTCAGGTAACAGCCTACCTCGCCATAACTACAGATATCGACACTATGAGGAGCGATGAACCCCTTGACTACTGGGTGTGCACGCTTGCCCTATGGCCTGAGCTATCCCAATTTGCCATAGAACATCTGTCCTGCCCCGTTCAAGTGTCCTGTCAGAAAGGACCTTCAGTGCAGCAGGAGGTTTTGTCACTGATAAGAGAAGTCGCCTAGGTCAAAAAAGTCTAGATTACCTCACCTTTATTAAGATGAATGAGGGATGGAACCCGAAGGGACTGACAGTGGGCGATACATTCGATTATCGCTGCAACAATACCTAATTTTTGCATTTAAATTATTTTATTGTCAGAAGGCGTACAGCATGTAATGAAAAATAAAGCATTTTTGAACAGTCTTGCATAACAGTTGTGCAAAAATACATATTTACAATAAAGACATTTTGTGAAAGTTAGCTGGCTATTCCTTCTTATTTTTACTTTTTAGGTTAATAATTTTTCTTATTTTTTACTGTGATTGCAATTTAAGAGATACCTAAAACATGGTAAAACAGACAAAAGTAAAGAGTATATCTGCAGGGAACACCAAAGTCCGAATAGCTATCATCCCTCCAGCAGTATTAGCTTATTATTTACAATATCTAACCTAGTCAATTACCCTTGGGTTACCCTAGGGCAGGCTTCAATGAGCGACCTCTCCTTTCCTGGATGATTTTGCCGCCGGTTGCTTTTGAAGGGTCTCCAGGGCTCCCCCACTCTAGTCCTTCCCCCAGTGTCGCTTCAACCAGTAACACATTTTTAATATTTGTAAAGCGACCCAATGATCCCCCTTGATAG
Organism: Discoglossus pictus; assembly: GCA_027410445.1. NCBI lineage: Eukaryota > Metazoa > Chordata > Amphibia > Anura > Alytidae > Discoglossus > Discoglossus pictus. Next base: position 77,410 of record JAPZIH010000981.1, read on the forward strand.
AGGTTTATCTTTACAAATTTTGGAGAACCAATTTAAGACCGGTGTCCCCTGTTTCTGGGTCAGGGAGTGTGTGAAATGCCTCAGCCTACAGTAATTGTAATGTTCTGACAGCGGTAGCTCATGCTTGTCCCTCAGTTCTTCATAGGTGAGCATCTGGCCCTTTACTAACCAGTCTCCCAGTCTATCTAGTTTCCTTGACCACCACCAGTGTTTTGATGTTGTGCTCATGTGTTTTGGGGCCTGAGGGTGGTCAAGAATTGGGGTCATTTGGGTGGACCCAGGGAACAAACCTGTGTGTTTCTTGGCCAATTTCCAGTATGATAGTGAGTGTCTGATTAGGGGGTTTGGTGAGTTTTTAAGGCTCTGAGGCAATTCTGATAGCCAAGCCACCTTGTCCCAGGTTAAGGGCCTTAAAGTGTGGTTCTCTAAATACACACAGGCCGGTTGATGACATATAGAATGTGCTATTGGAGGAAAGATAGGTGACGTAACAGGTATTAAACTGATAGGAATGAGTAGTACATCTTAATACACCACTCCTATCTGATGGCACCTTAGTTTGCACGTGCAGTGCCCCAAATTTGAAGTAGGAGGTCCGACCAAGCATCTTTTTCCATCTCCCTGTTCCAAAAATCCATGCCATATACACGTCCCCTGATAGGTGAAATAACAGGTATTAAACTGATATGAAAGAGTAGTACAACTTAATACACCACTCCTATCTGGTGGCACCTTAGATTGCACGCGCAGTGCCCCAAATTGGAAGTAGGAGGTCCGACCAAGCATCTTTTTCCATCTCCCTGTTCCGAAAATCCATGCATCATATACATGTCCCCTGATAGGTGACGTAACAGGTATTAAACTGATAGAATGAGTAGTATAACTTAATACACCACTCCTATCTGGTGGCACCTTAAATTGCACGCGCAGTGCCCCAAATTCGAAGTAGGAGGTCCGACCAAGCATCTTTTTCCATCTCCCTGTTCCAAAAATCAATGCCATATACATGTCCCCTGATAGGTTACGTAACAGGTATTAAACTGATAGGAATGAGTAGTACAACTTAATACATCATTCCTATCTGGTGGCACCTTAGATGGCACGTGCAGTGCCCCAAATTAGAAGTAGGAGGTCCGACCAAGCATCTTTTTCCATCTCCCTGTTCCAAAAATCAATGCCATATACACGTCCCCTGATAGGTGACGTAACAGGTATTAAACTGATAGGAATGAGTAGTACAACTTAATACACACCCTATCTGGTGGCACCTTAGATTGCACGCGCAGTGCCCCAAATTAGAAGTAGGAGGTCCGACCAAGCATCTTTTTCCTTCTCCCTATTACAAAAATCAATGCCATATACACGCCCCCTAATAGGTGACGTAACAGCTATTAAACTGATAGGAATGAATAGTACAACTTAATACATCACTCCTATCTGGTGGCACCTTAGATTGCACGTGCAGTGCCCAAAATTCAAAGTAGGAGGTCCGACCAAGCATCTTTTTCCATCTCCCTGTTCCAAAAATCCATGCCATATACACGTCCCCTAATAGTGGACGTAACAGGGATTAAACCGATAGGAATAGTACTACTTAACAGTACACACCATATAATAACGCAGACATAGGCAACACATATAATCTTCCATGCTGTGCAGTGGAAGCCCCCAGACTCTGACCTGTGTATAATCTTCCATGCTGGGCAGTGGAAGCCCCCAGACTCTGACCTGTGTATATTTTTCCATGCTGGGCAGTGGAAGCCCCCAGACTATGACCTGTGTATAATCTTACATGCTGGGCAGTGGAAGCCCCCAGACTCTGACCTGTGTATAATCTACCATGCTGGGCAGTGGAAACCCCCAGACTCTGACCTGTGTATAATATTCCATGCTGGGCAGTGGAATCCCCCAGACTCTGACCTGTGTATAATCTTCCATGCTGGGCAGTGGAAGCCCCCAGACTCTGGAAGTCTGAAGAAGAGGAGTCAGAGGAGGAAGGTGGCTTTGAGGTGGAAGACCAAACACAGCAGGTCGTCCCAGGGGGCTTGTTGTCCCCTTTTGGGGACCCTTGGTGGCTGGGTGGAGGAAGAAACCTTCAATGACATCAGTGAGGACAAGGAACGGGACATGGCTAGCTTGGTATCCAACCTTGTGCAAATGGGGAGTTACTGTGAAGCGGGTGTAACCCTTACACTACCTGATCGATACAACATCATACCTGACGTTTTAAAGCACGTTATTCCAAACAATTTAGGAATGTTAGGTGATTTATGCCCTTTATGGCTTAAAACCAGACTCTGCATCAACTATGTAATTTTCCGTGGGAGTTTTGCATGGATCCCCCTCCGGCATGCCACAGTCCAGGTGTTACTCCCCTTGAAACAACTTTCCCATCACTATTGTGGCCAGAAAGAGTCCCTTTCGGTTTTGAAATTTGCCTGCCGATTGAAGTCTATGGCGGTTTGCAGATGTTCGTCCGTTCGCAAACATTTGATGGAATTCGCGTCCGCGGTTCGCGAACAGAAAATTTGATGTTCGCGACATCACTAGTGATGGGCAAGTGACTAGTGTACAATAATGTTTGTTATTATTAAAAGGAGGGACCATCTCGATTGGTCAATGTTGTGGATCCAACAAGTTAGGTCCTCTCCTCTGTTAATTCGGTTGTGGCTTTGCTGCAGGTGCAGACTAGAACACAGAGTGGCTGGACCACTGGACTACTGTATGTCTTTGTATAATACAGGTATTGGGTAGCTTAGTTTATGGTAATGCTAAGGGCTTAATAGCTCCCACTCCAGAAATACAGCTGACACTTGCATACTGTGAAGGAATAATGTTGGTACACACAAAGTGCATATGACACACACACACAGCAGAGCTAACAGGAAACTGGATGTATACCTGAACCAACATTCTATATGGCAAAGATCAATTCATTATAAAAGTCCAGGGGTGGCAAATGAGCCCAACCCCCTTGTACAAGTGCACCCATATGGCTCAATAGGTAGAGGAAAAAAGAGGAAGCAGGGCGGTCATCACAATAACTCCGCCCTCAAGTTTCCAGCCTATTCAAGACCTCAAATGGGTAGTGGGTGACTTGAGATCTGACTATTCTTCACAAACCATCCGTGTTCTAGTAAAAAATTTTGTTGTCAGTCACCACAATACATTCTTGCCCCCAAAATTGGGGCTGCAACTTTTTAAGGGCCCAAACCATGGCCTTTCTTTCAACTGTAATCCTGGGCAGCTAGAACAGGTTGTGATGGGAAGGCTGCCATGAGGTCCCTGAAGGTTTGTTGAAACTCAGGAACCAGACAAAATGTTAGCGGAACCCTATCTAATTTTCTCTTTCCAAGTCTCAGGGACCCTATAGGAAGGTTGTTTGAGAGGGGTGTTGTTAGAGTTAAGGACTTCATGTACCAATAGGTCAGACCTTCCCAGTCAGGTCGAGAACAAGCAAGAGAGTCTACTCAGCACTTGCTCGAGTTGCTGTCTCTGGTCAGAGGTAAGTTAATTAGGATCATGGTCACAGGGGCATGCATCTCAGTCAGTACCCCATCCTCAGGATCTTCCCCTTTATGTACATGGTGTCAGCTAGTTTGTAGACAACCTGGAACGGTCCCTATGGACTCTTGAGGGACTTCTCTACAGGTTAAGTAGGGAAGCAATTTCCCCCAGTCCTCCTCCTAGTCCACAAAGGATCTTATCATAGCCTTCAGAATGCCACTGAACCTCTCACACAAGCCACTGCTCTAGGAATGATAGGGGGTCGACCTCAACTTGGTCTCCCCACACCTTTCCCACCTATTACCCTGATGTGATAAAATTTAACTCAGGAACTGAAATCTAAGTGAAAAAGCTGCCAAGGCCGCTGTAATGCCATATTCCACTACAGTGAGGATGTATCTCTTGCCCATAATACTAGACTTGGCAATTTATCTACATCCACTCTGGGGAATGGAAGCTGTATATTGGGCATGGGCTGTATGGGAGTCTGTGGCTTTACAGTTCAGCGACTACCAGATGATATAGGGCTCTCCAAGGTTTCTCTTCTCTTTGCAGATCTGTAACCCAATACAAGTCACCCTCCCACACCTACATCTCGTACTTGTCTCAACTCCAATGTCCTAACCCAGAACCTAACACCTTCTAAAGCAGAATATTGCTTCACCTCCTTCCTAAACACCATGGGGTCTTCAAAATATGTTTACTTCCCACCAACATCATACACTTGCTCAGTTTGCTGCTTCCTGGCTTGGCTCCAGGTCTCGATGACCACATACCATAGCTACATAGAACACAAATCATTGCCCATTACACCATCTGGGGGGAGATCTAACACGATTCCCACTTCCTTCATGTCCTGGTCTGTGCCCCAATCAATATGGACATGAACCAGCTTGCCATTCACTGTAATGAACTGGATGTGTCGCTGATGGCAGTCCCCACCTGGCAGTCGCACAGGGGCTATAAAGACTTTATCCTCATACTGGGTGTTATCACAGATGTAATAATGTTCGTCTGTGGCTGAAGGCTTTGTCACTTACTCGCCCAAACAAAAAAACTGGCTGAAGGGAAATCCACAGGGTTTTATGGTTTATATCTGAGGCAGTCACTTTTGATGTGGACCATCTGCTGGCACCTGAAGCATTTCACCTTTCCATTGTCTCCTCACCTGGGTACATAGTTAAAAGCGGAGCAGAGGAGAGTTCAACTAGGCTGGGTCCAGGGTCTGAGGGGGAAAGGTAGAATGAGACATAGGAAGTACATTATTAGAAGGAACCATTGGGGGGGTGTAAATAGGTGGAGGGTGGGGGAGGAGCGAAAATAAACAAACGGAGCTCATGTGATTTTTGTTAAGACAAACAGAGGAGACATTTACTATGTTTAACAGACGCATACAAAATGTGAACTTTGAACTAATGAGGTAGTTTAAATGTTGCAATAAAACCATTTTAGGGTGCTTTTCTTTTGGAATCCGCTTTTCATTTTAAGACTGGGGTGTGCAGATGAAGCCAAAGAACTATTCCATCCTCCGACAGAATAGGCCTTGAGCTATGAGAGGTGCGCCCAAGGCCCTGGGGGCTGAGTGCCTGTGCCGAACACAGCGATGGCCTAGCTGTCAACTCAACGCAGTTCAAATTGCGCCACGTTGGAGGATAGAATCTTTTTTGCGTGCAGTCAATTTTTTCACCACCAGGTGTGGTGAAGAGCTCAATCACACTGTTTAGCACTGTGTATATTAATCTTCACCTTAGCTGCTATGGAGGGTCCAGTTGAAAGCAGAGTAAGAGAGTGCAGCTAGGCTGGGTCTGAGTCTAGCATCTGAGGGGGCAAGGTTTAGCTGCTATGGAGGGTCCAGTTGAAAACGGAGTGGAGGAGAGTGCTACAATTGTGGCCGGATAAAGACCACTCCCTGGGGGAGGCACTTGTCTCTCCCCCTGGTCTCAATGTACTGTTTTACCAAACAACCACCCGCTTCTGTTGTGGCCTGTTTCTGGTCCTGAACCCAGTCTCTCATGGCTGAAGTACACAATAGCATCTTCTGTGGATTCTACTTTGTAGCCTTTTAACTAACCTTTGTAGGCATTTTTGGGCATCAAGGTAAACTCACAAAAAAACTCCTGGCTTCCTCGGATCAGATCATTGAACTAGCACCGGCTCAGGATTTGCTGCATATTGGACCAGTAATGCTCTCTTCACTTCCTCATAATCCTCAGCCATGTCCTGGGGAATCTCCAGGTAGGTGACAAACACTCACCCACTTAGCACTTCTACCAGAAGCCTGACATAATCCTCTGGTTACATCCTTTGCAACCTGCATTGGACTTCAAAAAACCCATCCATGTCGCCTTTGGTCTCCTCAAACCTGGCAAAAGACATTGCAGGGGAGCTTTCATGGTCAGCTGTCAGCTGCAGGGACATGGCAACTAGGGTTTATATGACACACACAGTAAGATTAACAGCAAAAAGGATTTAAACCTAAACTAACATTCTAAATGGCAAACGGTAAGTCAGAACAAAAGTGGTGAGGTGGCCAACGAATCCAAAAGCCGGTAAGAGTCCCACCACACGGCTTAATAGGTGGAGGGGAAAAAGGAAAACATGTCTATCACCACAATCATTTTACAAGAATTTCAGTTCTCTTAATTTTATAACTAAAATAAGCACTGTAGTTTCCTAATAACATTAGCTAGTTTGTTTTAATTAGGCACTGATAATGAATTAAATTCATATTCAGTCATTTAAAAATGAAAGTCCATATTCCATTTTCTGTCAAGTTCAGACCAGCTGCAGCTCATATCCACTCATGTTGAGGTTAATTGGGGGATGTGGCTTTGCTTATTCTCATATCAAACTGGTTGTACTTAAGACCATTAAGGCCTGTCTCTCATCATAAACTCCCACACTCCCTCATTGTGACATATTTCTTGTTTATTTCATAATTATTTTTAAATCTCTTTTGCGTTCTCATTCAAACTTGAACGTCATTTTTATTTAATGTTAACTGTGTACCCAACACTTCATAGACTCAGGGACCCTCGCTTGCACACAGTTATATTGTTACTAGCGACATGCCCGTCAAAAAATGACGGCAATGAGATGTGTTTGTTTGGAAAGTTGTTTAGTTATTAAAATACATATTTGACACTTGTAAGTTTTTAGTTATGATGAAATAAGTAGTATTGTGATTTTAAACATGTTTATTTTTGTAAAATGTTCTCTTGGTGAACAGCAACTGTTAAAGCATTTTGTACTAAAAGTATTAACATTGGAATGTAAGAACAGTTGAACTTTAAATTATTAAGTATTGTAAACTTGAGGTAATGGTTTTTTAACTTAAGAATTGTTAACTTAAATATACATTGAAACCAGAGGAAGGCAAACAGTAAAAACCCTCCTTGAAACGTAGCGAATTGTATCAGAGAGGGAAAAAAAATAATTCCTTCCTGACCCCATGAACTGGCGATCAGATTACTCCCTGCATTAATGTTTAACATAAAAGACAATATTTACATTGTGACTTAAAACGTGGTTGACCTCTTAACATGAACTTTGTAATTATCTAAGTAAGAAACTATAAAGTATATTTTTTGAAACTTGAACTTTCTTATCTGTGTAACTAAGGAACTTGAAAAAACATTTTTCCAACTTGGAACATTATAAACAGTAACATAGTGAATTAAGATGTTTATTGTTTTGTCTTTTTCAATGGTTGACCTTTGTTTATTGCTGTGACTTAAAACGTGGTTGACCTCTTAACATGAACTTTGTAATATGTCTAATTAAGAAACTTGAAAGTATATTTTTTTTAAACTTGAACTTTCTTATCTGTGTAACTAAGGAACTTGAAAAAACATTTTTCCAACTTGGAACATTATAAACAGTAACATAGTGAATTAAGATTTTAACATAATTTTGTATTAAAAGTATTAATATTTGAATGTAAAAACAGTTGAACTTTAAATTAATCAGTATTGTAAACTTGAGGTAATGTTTTTTTAACTCAAGAATTGTTAACTTAAAGATACATTGAATCCAGAGGAAGGCAAACCCTCCTTGAAACGTACCCAATTGTATCAGAGAGGAAAAAAATGAATTCCTTCCCGACCCCATGAACTGGCGATCAGGTTACTCTCTGGATTGATGTTTAACATAAAAGACAATATTTACAATGTGACTTAAAACGTGGTTGAGCTCTTAACATGAACTTTGTAATATGTTGAAGTAAAGAACTTGAAAGTATATTTTTTGAAACTTGAACTTTCTTATCTGTCTAAGTAATGAACTTGAAAATATTGTTTTCAAACTTGTAACATTAGAAACAGTAACATAGTTAATTAACATTTTAACATAATTTGTAAAAATAATGCAAGGCAAGTGTTTTGTGAAGCTAATCATCCATACACAGTATACTTCCATTAATTCTGCCTGAATGCTTTATTGATTTGTATTTTTCAATGGTTGACCTTTGTTTGTTGCTGTGATTTAAAATGTGGTTGACGTCTTAACATAAACATATGTGTAATTAGGAAACTTGAAAGTATATATTTTAAAACTTGAACTTTCTTATATCTCTAAGTAAGGAACTTGACAAAAAAAAATTCAAATCTGTAACATTAGAAACAGTGACATAGTTAATTAACATTTTAACAGAATTTGTGAAATAATGCAAGGCAAGTGTTTTGTGAGGTGAATCATCCATAAACAGTACTTCCATTAATTATGACTGAATTGTCCATTCATTTGTATTTTTGAATGGTTAACCTTTGTTTGTGCTATAGTAATTGTTTTAAATCGCACATATAGTTTGGTCTCTGGAAAAGTGGTTCTCTATATTGTGTTTTTTTATATTTTTGCATTTGCTTTTAAAACATTTTTGCATGGGTTTTATTTCTTTAATGAAAAGTTATAGTACTTCATAGTAGACAATGTT
>JAPZIH010000982.1:0-85353 GCA_027410445.1 Discoglossus pictus
GTGATATACGTGTGTATGTAATCCCTGTGTGTGGTGTCTTGTAGACCTGTTGTGTATCGTCTGATAGATGTCCCATACAAGCCGTGTGTGTGAGGTCAGATAGATGAGCTATAGGTGATATACGTGTGTATGTAATCCCTGTGTGTGGTGTCTTGTAGACCTGTTGTGTATCGTCTGATAGATGTCCCATACAAGCCGTGTGTGTAGGATCAGATAGATGAGCTATAGGTGATATACGTGTGTATGTAATCCCTGTGTGCGGTGTCTTGTAGACCTGTTGTGTATCGTCTGATAGATGTCCCATACAAGCCGTGTGTGTAGGGTCAGATAGATGAGCTATAGGTGATATACGTGTGTATGTAATCCCTGTGTGTGGTGTCTTGTAGACCTGTTGTGTATCGTCTGATAGATGTCCCATACAAGCCGTGTGTGTAGGGTCAGATAGATGAGCTATAGGTGATATACGTGTGTATGTAATCCCTGTGTGTGGTGTCTTGTAGACCTGTTGTGTATCGTCTGATAGATGTCCCATACAAGCCGTGTGTGTAGGGTCAGATAGATGAGCTATAGGTGATATACGTGTGTATGTAATCCCTGTGTGCGGTGTCTTGTAGACCTGTTGTGTATCGTCTGATAGATGTCCCATACAAGCCGTGTGTGTAGGATCAGATAGATGAGCTATAGGTGATATACGTGTGTATGTAATCCCTGTGTGCGGTGTCTTGTAGACCTGTTGTGTATCGTCTGATAGATGTCCCATACAAGCCGTGTGTGTAGGATCAGATAGATGAGCTATAGGTGATATACGTGTGTATGTAATCCCTGTGTGTGGTGTCTTGTAGACCTGTTGTGTATCGTCTGATAGATGTCCCATACAAGCCGTGTGTGTAGGATCAGATAGATGAGCTATAGGTGATATACGTGTGTATGTAATCCCTGTGTGCGGTGTCTTGTAGACCTGTTGTGTATCGTCTGATAGATGTCCCATACAAGCCGTGTGTGAGGTCAGATAGATGAGCTATAGGTGATATACGTGTGTATGTAATCCCTGTGTGCGGTGTCTTGTAGACCTGTTGTGTATCGTCTGATAGATGTCCCATACAAGCCGTGTGTGTGGGGTCAGATAGATGAGCTATAGGTGATATACGTGTGTATGTAATCCCTGTGTGTGGTGTCTTGTAGACCTGTTGTGTATCGTCTGATAGATGTCCCATACAAGCCGTGTGTGTAGGATCAGATAGATGAGCTATAGGTGATATACGTGTGTATGTAATCCCTGTGTGCGGTGTCTTGTAGACCTGTTGTGTATCGTCTGATAGATGTCCCATACAAGCCGTGTGTGTGGGGTCAGATAGATGAGCTATAGGTGATATACGTGTGTATGTAATCCCTGTGTGTGGTGTCTTGTAGACCTGTTGTGTATCGTCTGATAGATGTCCCATACAAGCCGTGTGTGTAGGGTCAGATAGATGAGCTATAGGTGATATACGTGTGTATGTAATCCCTGTGTGTGGTGTCTTGTAGACCTGTTGTGTATCGTCTGATAGATGTCCCATACAAGCCGTGTGTGTGGGGTCAGATAGATGAGCTATAGGTGATATACGTGTGTATGTAATCCCTGTGTGCGGTGTCTTGTAGACCTGTTGTGTATCGTCTGATAGATGTCCCATACAAGCCGTGTGTGTAGGGTCAGATAGATGAGCTATAGGTGATATACGTGTGTATGTAATCCCTGTGTGCGGTGTCTTGTAGACCTGTTGTGTATCGTCTGATAGATGTCCCATACAAGCCGTGTGTGTAGGGTCAGATAGATGAGCTATAGGTGATATACGTGTGTATGTAATCCCTGTGTGCGGTGTCTTGTAGACCTGTTGTGTATCGTCTGATAGATGTCCCATACAAGCCGTGTGTGTAGGGTCAGATAGATGAGCTATAGGTGATATACGTGTGTATGTAATCCCTGTGTGCTGGTGTCTTGTAGACCTGTTGTGTATCGTCTGATAGATGTCCCATACAAGCCGTGTGTGTAGGGTCAGATAGATGAGCTATAGGTGATATACGTGTGTATGTAATCCCTGTGTGCGGTGTCTTGTAGACCTGTTGTGTATCGTCTGATAGATGTCCCATACAAGCCGTGTGTGTAGGGTCAGATAGATGAGCTATAGGTGATATACGTGTGTATGTAATCCCTGTGTGTGGTGTCTTGTAGACCTGTTGTGTATCGTCTGATAGATGTCCCATACAAGCCGTGTGTGTAGGATCAGATAGATGAGCTATAGGTGATATACGTGTGTATGTAATCCCTGTGTGTGGTGTCTTGTAGACCTGTTGTGTATCGTCTGATAGATGTCCCATACAAGCCGTGTGTAGGATCAGATAGATGAGCTATAGGTGATATACGTGTGTATGTAATCCCTGTGTGCGGTGTCTTGTAGACCTGTTGTGTATCGTCTGATAGATGTCCCATACAAGCCGTGTGTGAGGTCAGATAGATGAGCTATAGGTGATATACGTGTGTATGTAATCCCTGTGTGTGGTGTCTTGTAGACCTGTTGTGTATCGTCTGATAGATGTCCCATACAAGCCGTGTGTGTAGGATCAGATAGATGAGCTATAGGTGATATACGTGTGTATGTAATCCCTGTGTGCGGTGTCTTGTAGACCTGTTGTGTATCTTCTGATAGATGTCCCATACAAGCCGTGTGTGTAGGGTCAGATAGATGAGCTATAGGTGATATACGTGTGTATGTAATCCCTGTGTGTGGTGTCTTGTAGACCTGTTGTGTATCGTCTGATAGATGTCCCATACAAGCCGTGTGTGTAGGGTCAGATAGATGAGCTATAGGTGATATACGTGTGTATGTAATCCCTGTGTGTGGTGTCTTGTAGACCTGTTGTGTATCGTCTGATAGATGTCCCATACAAGCCGTGTGTGTGGGGTCAGATAGATGAGCTATAGGTGATATACGTGTGTATGTAATCCCTGTGTGCGGTGTCTTGTAGACCTGTTGTGTATCGTCTGATAGATGTGCCATACAAGCCGTGTGTAGGGTCAGATAGATGAGCTATAGTTGATATACGTGTGTATGTAATCCCTGTGTGCAGTGTCTTGTAGACCTGTTGTGTATCGTCTGATAGATGTCCCATACAAGCCGTGTGTGTAGGGTCAGATAGATGAGCTATAGGTGATATACGTGTGTATGTAATCCCTGTGTGCGGTGTCTTGTAGACCTGTTGTGTATCGTCTGATAGATGTCCCATACAAGCCGTGTGTGTAGGGTCAGATAGATGAGCTATAGTTGATATACGTGTGTATGTAATCCCTGTGTGCGGTGTCTTGTAGACCTGTTGTGTATCGTCTGATAGATGTCCCATACAAGCCGTGTGTAGGATCAGATAGATGAGCTATAGGTGATATACGTGTGTATGTAATCCCTGTGTGCAGTGTCTTGTAGACCTGTTGTGTATCGTCTGATAGATGTCCCATACAAGCCGTGTGTGTAGGGTCAGATAGATGAGCTATAGGTGATATACGTGTGTATGTAATCCCTGTGTGCGGTGTCTTGTAGACCTGTTGTGTATCGTTTGATAGATGTCCCATACAAGCTGTGTGTGTAGGGTCAGATAGGTGAGCTATAGGTGATATACATGTGTATGTAATCCCTGTGTGCGGTGTCTTGTAGACCTGGTGTGCATCGTCTGATAGATGTCCCATACAAGCCGTGTGTGGGGTCAGATAGATGAGCTATAGGTGATATACGTGTGTATGTAATCCCTGTGTGCGGTGTTTTGTAGACCTGGTGTGCATCGTCTGATAGATGTCCCATACAAGCCGTGTGTGAGGGATCAGATAGATGAGCTATAGGTGATATACGTGTGTATGTAATCCCTGTGTGCGGTGTCTTGTAGACCTGTTGTGTGTGTGTATCATCTGATAGATGTCCCATACGATCTGCGTGTGTGGGGTCAGATAGGTGAGATACGTGTGTGTGGGGTCAGGTATCTTTCAGTGTAACCATCCAACACTTGGCTCTGTGGTTCCTGTGACGCTCCCACACAAGCCACGTACATGTCATCTGTGTGGTGTCTGATCCGTGCCTTGGAGTCCCGTGTCTTTTTGGTCTGGGGAAATCGGCTTGTTGCCTTCCATTGCTCCTAGGGATACATTTGAGATCCAGCTCAGTATAGGTGACACTCTATGGGGCCGTACTCTTTATATTATAATTATCCTGCTTACGAATAACCCATGTTGGTGCCATCTGACCTTGTGATCCGTAGTGTCTCACAGTAAAATATGAGATAAGGATACTAGCTAAATAGTCTAAGAAATAAATAGAATTCTTAAATGCTCTCATCAAAAGTTATGCTGGTTCTAGTTCTAAATATAAATTTAATGGCTTGCTTGGGTTCTAGATCTAAATGTATATTGTTTGGCTCACTATGGGACCAATTCTCATAGATCACTACCTTTTAATGGTGAACAGCTTGTATATTTCAATGAAGCGGTTATCTGTACCATGTAGGGTCACCCACGATGGGCCAGTGATAGCACAGAGGTCTACTGGAGAAGGAACTGGCACTCCACTGCAGTATCTTTGCCAAGAAAGCCTCATAGAGAAGCATGACGAAAGACACAAAAATAGATGGTGACCACAATGTTCACCCCTTTTATTGGAGGATCGCATAGCCAGATTTCAGTATTCTACATGGCACCTCCACCCTCCATATATTCCGGATTTTAGGACTCTTTATAATGCCTTTAAGAGAATATGGTTTTCTTTTTACATGGCTTTATAGGCCAGGAATGACTTATCGACCCCTATTATTACAAACGTACTACAGCGGATGATTTGAGGAGGTAGATGTTCAGAATCTCTCATCTCACACGGGAGTGCGAGGACTCTGTGATCAAGTCTCCATCATCTCTGGGGAGAGAGACGGACGCACAGGACACAGCTCCAAGTCACCCAGCTGTCCATGAGAGACGGACGCCACAATCACATGAAGTCGAGCACAGTAGGGAGTATCTCACATAGGAAACAAATCCCACTGCTTCCACCCCCCGATCATGGTGCTCTGGAAATATCAGTCTCCATCCCCGCTCTCGACCGGTGTCTAAGTGTGCCTTACTGTCATAAACTGATCACACAGGTTGTATGGGCGAGTCTGGTACGGCTCCACTCTTCTCTCATGATGATTCCACCACTTTGTTCCTTTCTAAGCATGTTTGTCTGTCTTGGAGTTCCCCACCAGAGCAGCTGCTTCCAACCCACTCATGTCGCTCTGGAGATATCTGTCTCTATCCCTACTCTCCCCCTATCTTGGTGTACCTCACTATCATACATCATTCAACTGTCCTCCATTGATCACACAAGTTGAATGGGCGAGTCTGGTTCAGTGCCACTCTTCTCACAGGAGGTTTCCACCACTTTGTTCCTCTCTGAGCACCCTGTGCAGTCATGGAGTTCCCCCTCATCTTTCTCCTGGACCTGGCAGCGGCATACCTCAATGCCAGAATCCCCAGTGAGCCTGCGGTGTCTGTACCGCTCCTCATCCTCCTCTTCTTCTTCTTCTTCCTCAATGTCCCAGCAATGATGAGCTCCAACTTCAAAGAAGTCCACATATGATGAAAAAGACGCCTGTTTGTGAGCGGTGGGGTCAGTGCCACAAGCTCCCTCCTCCTCCTCCTCTTCTTCTGGGCTCTGTGTCCAGCTGCCTCCCTCACTAACGGTACTACCCTGGCTTGTGCCAGTCTCATCAGTGACCTGCATTGAGAAGGAACTGCTCTCGGACATGAGGCAACAGGAGCAGCTGCCAGAGGAGTCCGAGCTTGGGGAGGACGGTGCAGCATCCGAGGGCGGGGGAGGAGGTGGAGAAGAGGACGGGCAGCCCAGCTGTGTGAGGATGGCACTGTATGGTGGTGGTGGGGTGGTGGGACGGTATGCCACCTCTTCGTAGGCTGGAAGCTTGAAGGATGCCAGTGCCCCTGCATGAGGAAGGTAGTGGTTAATGGGACAGATAGAAGAATCTTTGTGTATGTCAGATATGGGGCAGTAGCAAGAGGAACGGAAAGAGGTGTGGGACGGAATATGGCTAAATCTGTCAGATATGGGGCAGTAGGAAGAGGAACGGAAAGAGGTGTGGGACGGAATATGGCTAAATCTGTCAGATATGGGGAAGTAGGAAGAGGAACGGAAAGAGGTGTGGGACGGAATATGGCTAAATCTGTCAGATATGGGGCAGTAGGAAGAGGAACGGAAAGAAGTGTGGGACGGAATATGGCTAAATCTGTCAGATATGGGGCAGTAGGAAGAGGAACGGAAAGAGGTGTGGGACGGAATATGGCTAAATCTGTGAATGGAGCTATTCTTGGTGACTCCAACAATTCTCTAGAAAGCATTGGGACTGATAACTATGACATGTACACATATATGCCCTTAAACATCCCATGCCACACGTCCTTATCCATGGGCCCGAGCACAGGATACTCAGTAATTCTGTGTAACCAACTGCTGGGCCTCTGAGTAACTCGCCTGTGCTCCGAGATATACCTAAAATGTGACCTGTTGTGGCTCCTGAGGACTGGAGTTGAGGGTCACAGCTTTATAATAAAAGGACCACTGTAGTGCTCCTCCAATAGATATTAATACCTGATAAGTAATAGAATCAGTATATGAAAAAAAAAATACGTTTTGGATTTCATCAGCTATCTGCGGGGGGCGTTAGAGAGCAGCCGACCATCATCCTATTCTATCTTATGTGAACAACCACCACTGACCTACTGATCACCACACTGCCAGTAAAGGTCGGCTGGTTTGCCAGGGGGGTTACTCGCCCCCACAGTAATGAGCTAAAAGCCTGAGCACAGACCCAACATAATTAACTAGATGTGGGCACGAGACAGGTCTCCGTCCACCTTCACACCATGACCTATTGTTCCTCTAACTGGTAGACCCCTCCCTCCCGAACTTAATTAAATCCTGTAATATATGTACAGTTCTCTCTCATATCCCCTCCTATGTCTCTCCTGTAATTTATACATATTAATGTCATGGAGTCTCCTTTGACAATGCACCATTTTAGCTGTCCTCCTCTGAATAGTTTCTAAATGTGTTAATATCCTGTAAAAAATAGGGAACTGGACATAATATTTGACCATATGTAGAATAATCTGTAAATATTGGTCTTTTACAGATTATTATAGATGATAGGGGTGACCTACAACAGGTAAAATAAAATGAAGTTAGCATGAATGCATCCTGGTGAGGGGATACCAAGTAGAGGACTCCATCTACATCCAGCTGGGACAAGGCCAGGACACAGGAGCTCAAAAATGCTCAGGCCAGGATTTGAGGATAGTCCTGCTGCCTACAGGTGAGGGAATCACTTCTTCAGTCATCCTGTTTGACTGTGCACAGAAAGCATATCCTCAAATACAGGCCTGTGTGGCAGCTCTCCATGACCCGACTTGCCCACCCTTGTTCTAGGAGGGTGCCCAGCCATCACAATAATTCCATCAGGGCATACAGACCCCCCAATATAATGCCCTTCTGTGGCCGCAGCCAGCATGTGGGCCATAGAAGTGGCTAGCTGCTACTAAATTGGAAAGCCCAGGTATAACTCAATGTTATGGACATTTGGCATTGCTGGGACTAGCAGAAGCCACTTGCACCCAAGAATTTGTGTTGGTGGAGTAGGTCTGATGGCATCTGCCAGCGGGACATTAGTACCTCTCATCCCAGCTTCCCAAGTCCCTCTCCATCATTCCTAGGTTATGTCACTCCTATTATTGCAGGGTACCCCAAGGTGGCTGAAGTCAAAGGAGCAGCTACTTAATAGTGTCAGTCACTGCCGGGGTAAGGAGTGTCCCAAGAGCAGGTTTCCGGTGGGAATTGATTACACAGATTTGACCTTAGTCATTGACTGCCAATTACCTTGACCTTCTACTTGTCTTTTAAGCTTGTTCGCATACAGCATTGACCTTATGACAACTATCCTGCCGTGTAATTTAACCCCCACACTCTCACCATGGATTGGATAACTATACACAACAAATCTGGACCCGGTCTGTAACCTCTATTGATGTCCTATAAGTCATCTCCATTACACGTACATTTCTATGAACTTTCCAGTCTATGATTTATATTTTGGCCAATCCTGTCCTCATTACCAATATGGTCTTTACCAAACACTTTAATGAGCACGCTCCGACTCCTTAACAATTTACTTATTCATATAGCAATAGATACCAAGAGCCACACTGAGGAAGTCCATCAAAGGAAACTATCCGTCAGCTAACACCACAGACGAACCCTGGAGTAGAATGTGCACACAAAGCACCATAACAGCATGGCCGCACCCAACATACAGTATACCATGACGTGTATAGCAGAATATATATGTGAGAGGCACGTGTGCCAAAAGAGGGTTAGGGGCAGCAAAGTGTGTGCCAGGAGAAAAGCAGAGGTTTTACTCACGGAGGTCCAACATGGAGGGGGGATAGTGGCAGGCACGATGGTATGCAATCAGGTTGATCTCACGCTGGCGCTGCTGTTGCTGGAGGCGCAGTTTGGCGCGGCGGTGACGATACGCACAGCAACAACTCATGAGGATCAGGACAGTCCATAGGAGCCAGAACCCTACAATAGAGAGGAGGTGAGGTATTATGAGAAGGATGTACAAGTATGTGTACACAGGTATTGGAGTGCTCATATAGTACTCACACCACAGCTCATAGTAGTAGGTGCAGCAGCCAGTCTCCCCACAGCAGTGACCGGCCTCACACACATAAGGACGGTTGTTGACCCCAGGGCATTGCTCCCTGACCTGATGGTTAAAGAGACAAAATAGGTTATAATAAGGGACACATGAAAGATCTGTCACACTGGCTCTCATACATGGTGGTACCCCTGATCCGTCATCTAGGAATACCTTCTAAAGCTGCTCCTGCTCATACTCCAATGGACACAGCCCAAAAGATTGATAACTCGGACCCTACATAAAGTGATTATATTGATGTAAAAAGACACTGGGGGATCAGGGCTCAGCGGCAACATTCAAAAACTCACAGATACCCCGATTAGCCAAAACAAAATGGTTCAGAAGTGTCTGCTAGATGAAGATGATCTGATCCTCCGATCACCCATTAAAGAAGGTCTCTGCTCGATCTGTACCCGCTAAATACCTGAACGGTACCAATGAAACTATTGGATCCACTGACTTATTCAATCCTGAATAGCTGCTGGACACCCCGAGGATTTACAGACCAACCAGTTCCCACTTGAGAAGCTGCTGGACGCACAGATCTAATATCCCAAACTTGAGAAGCTGCTGGACGCACAGACCTAATATCCCAAACTTGAGAAGCTGCTGGACGCACAGACCTAATATCCCAAACTTGAGAAGCTGCTGGACGCACAGACCTAATATCCCAAACTTGAGAAGCTGCTGGACGCACAGACCTAATATCCCAAACTTGAGAAGCTGCTGGACGCACAGACCTAATATCCCAAACTTGAGAAGCTGCTGGACGCACAGACCTAATATCCCAAACTTGAGAAGCTGCTGGACGCACAGACCTAATAGTCCAAACTTGAGAAGCTGCTGGACGCACAGACCTAATATCCCAAACTTGAGAAGCTGCTGGACGCACAGACCTAATATCCCAAACTTGAGAAGCTGCTGGACGCACAGACCTAATATCCCAAACTTGAGAAGCTGCTGGACGCACAGACCTAATATCCCAAACTTGAGAAGCTGCTGGACGCACAGACCTAATAGTCCAAACTTGAGAAGCTGCTGGACGCACAGACCTAATATCCCAAACTTGAGAAGCTGCTGGACGCACAGACCTAATATCCCAAACTTGAGAAGCTGCTGGACGCACAGACCTAATATCCCAAACTTGAGAAGCTGCTGGACGCACAGACCTAATATCCCAAACTTGAGAAGCTGCTGGACGCACAGACCTAATAGTCCAAACTTGAGAAGCTGCTGGAAGCACAGACCTAATATCCCAAACTTGAGAAGCTGCTGGACGCACAGACCTAATAGTCCAAACTTGAGAAGCTGCTGGACGCACAGACCTAATAGTCCAAACTTGAGAAGCTGCTGGACGCACAGACCTAATAGTCCAAACTTGAGAAGCTGCTGGAAGCACAGACCTAATATCCCAAACTTGAGAAGCTGCTGGACGCACAGACCTAATATCCCAAACTTGAGAAGCTGCTGGACGCACAGACCTAATATCCCAAACTTGAGAAGCTGCTGGACGCACAGAGCTAATAGTCCAAACTTGAGAAGCTGCTGGACGCACAGACCTAATATCCCAAACTTGAGAAGCTGCTGGACGCACAGACCTAATATCCCAAACTTGAGAAGCTGCTGGATGCACAGAGCTAATATCCCAAACTTGAGAAGCTGCTGGACGCACAGACCTAATATCCCAAACTTGAGAAGCTGCTGGACGCACAGACCTAATATCCCAAACTTGTGAAGCTGCTGGAAGCACAGACCTAATAGTCCAAACTTGAGAAGCTGCTGGACGCACAGACCTAATAGTCCAAACTTGAGAAGCTGCTGGAAGCACAGACCTAATATCCCAAACTTGAGAAGCTGCTGGACGCACAGACCTAATAGTCCAAACTTGAGAAGCTGCTGGACGCACAGACCTAATAGTCCAAACTTGAGAAGCTGCTGGACGCACAGACCTAATATCCCAAACTTGAGAAGCTGCTGGACGCACAGACCTAATATCCCAAACTTGAGAAGCTGCTGGATGCACAGAGCTAATAGTCCAAACTTGAGAAGCTGCTGGAAGCACAGACCTAATATCCCAAACTTGAGAAGCTGCTGGACGCACAGACCTAATATCCCAAACTTGAGAAGCTGCTGGACGCACAGACCTAATATCCCAAACTTGAGAAGCTGCTGGACGCACAGACCTAATATCCCAAACTTGAGAAGCTGCTGGATGCACAGAGCTAATAATCCAAACTTGAGAAGCTGCTGGAAGCACAGACCTAATATCCCAAACTTGAGAAGCTGCTGGACGCACAGACCTAATATCCCAAACTTGTGAAGCTGCTGGAAGCACAGACCTAATAGTCCAAACTTGAGAAGCTGCTGGACGCACAGACCTAATAGTCCAAACTTGAGAAGCTGCTGGAAGCACAGACCTAATATCCCAAACTTGAGAAGCTGCTGGACGCACAGACCTAATAGTCCAAACTTGAGAAGCTGCTGGACGCACAGACCTAATAGTCCAAACTTGAGAAGCTGCTGGACGCACAGACCTAATATCCCAAACTTGAGAAGCTGCTGGACGCACAGACCTAATATCCCAAACTTGAGAAGCTGCTGGATGCACAGAGCTAATAGTCCAAACTTGAGAAGCTGCTGGAAGCACAGACCTAATATCCCAAACTTGAGAAGCTGCTGGACGCACAGACCTAATATCCCAAACTTGAGAAGCTGCTGGACGCACAGACCTAATATCCCAAACTTGAGAAGCTGCTGGAAGCACAGACCTAATAGTCCAAACTTGAGAAGCTGCTGGACTTATTGATCCTTCTAACCCAAACATGAGAGCTGTTCTACCCACTGACTCCCAACCCGAGGAACTACTGGACCCACTGACTTAACGAATTTGCTGGACCCACTGACCCCATACTGTACTCATCCTGATAAGCTGCTGGACCCACTGGCACACTCTGCTCCCCGTCCCACCTTACCTGGGTGCTCAGGGATGGAGAAGGCAGCAGCAATAGTTCCTCATACAGAGCCATACTCACAGCACACTAGCACGGTCACACACAGGCTGTTAGTATACACTGTTACCATTTATTGTGTACTGTAAATACAAACATGGCCCAAACTGGTCTGACCCCACTGGAATCCACCACACCCTGCGTAGATATATCTACTGAAAGGAGCCGACACACTGCACTCTCTCTTTGCATTAGTATAATATCCATAGAGCTAAAGTGACAGCGCGAGAGCGCACCACCACTCACAAACACAGAATATCTAGAAGGAGACACATTGGCACCTGCAGACTAAAGTCCTTGGGGCCTGAAGGAACAGGGACTTATACAAGAGAGTACAGGGTTCAGGGGTCACCAGAGAGGGTCAATACCCACATACCAAGGAGTCTCAGCTACTACGACCTTATACCCAGAGTACATGATGTGTAAGGCGATACTGATCCTGTGTGTGGAGTCACCCGGCCTGACCTTACACGTCATGTACTCTGGGTATAAGGCGATAATGATCCTGTGTGTGAAGTCACCCGGCCCGACCTTACACGTCATGTACTCTGGGTATAAGGCGATACTAATCCTGTGTGTGGAGTCACCCGGCCTGACCTTACACGTCATGTACTCTGGGTATAAGGTGATACTGATCCTGTATGTGAAGTCACCCGGCCCGACCTTACACATCATGTACTCTGGGTATAAGGCGATACTGATCCTGTGTGTGGAGTCGCCCGTCTGTATCCCCATGCTCTGTCCCTCTCTCACCCCCTCACACACACTCTATGGTCTCTGTATCCCCATGCTCTGGCTCTCTCCCTCACACACTCACTATGGTCTCTGTATCCCCATGCTCGGTCTCTCTCTCCCTCAGACACACGCTATAGTCTATTTACCTTAATCTTATGGCACTCTCTCTCTCTCTGGAACTCTCTTCCTCACTCTCTATGGTGTCTTTTTTCTCCCTCAAACACACTCTATGGTCTCTCCTCTATTCTCTTTATGTCTCCATGCTCTGGCTGTCTCCCTCACACACACTCTATGGTCTCTGTATCCCCATGCTCGTTCTCTTTCTCTGTCACACACACTCTATGGTCTCTCTCTCTCCCTCACACACACACTCTATGGTCTCTGTATCCCCATGCTCGGTCTCTCTCTCTCACACACACACACACTCTCTCCCTCACACACACTATATGGTCTCTGTATCCCCATGCTCGGTCTCTCTTTCTCTCTCACGCACACTCTCTCCCTCACACACACTCTATGGTCTCTCTCTCCCTCGAACACACTCTATGGTCTCTCTCTCCCTCACACACACTCTATGGTCTATGTATTCCCATGCTCGGTCTCTCTCTCTCCCCCTCACACACACACTCTATGGTCTCTGTATCCCCATGCTTGGTCTCTCTCCCTCACACACACTCTATGGTCTCTCTCTCCCATTTACACACACTCTATGGTCTCTGTATCTCCATGCTCAGTCTCTCTCTCTCACACACACTCTATGGTCTCTCTCTCCCTCACACACACTCTATGGTCTCTGTATCCCCATGCTCTTCCTCTCTCTCACACACACACTCTCTCCCTCACACACACTATATGGTCTCTGTATCCCCATGCTCTTTCTCTCTCGCTCTCTCACACACACACACACACACACTTAATGGTCTCTGTATCCCCATGCTCGGTCTCTCTTTCTCTCTCTCTCACGCACACTCTATGGTCTCTCTCTCTCCCTCTCACACACTCTATGGTCTCTCTCTCTCCCTCACACACACTCTATGGTCTCTCTCTCTCCCTCACACACACTCTATGGTCTCTCTCTCCCTCACACAAACTCTATGGTCTCTGTATCTCCATGCTCTGTCTCTCTCTCTCTCCCTCACACACACTCTATGGTCTCTGTATCCCCATGCTCTGGCTCTGTCTCTCACACACACTCTATGGTCTCTGTATCCCCATGCTCTGTCTCTCTCTCCCTCACACACACTCTATGGTCTCTCTCTCTCCCTCACACACACTCTATGGTCTCTCTCTCTCCCTCACACACACTCTATGGTCTCTGTATCCCCATGCTCTTGCTCTCTCCCTTCCTCCCTCACACACACTCTATGGTCTCTGTATCCCCATGCTCTTGCTCTCTCCCTCACACACACGCTATGGTCTCTGTATCCGCATGCTCTGTCTCTCTCCCTCACACACACGCTATGGTCTCTCTCTCTCCCTCACACACACTCTATGGTCTCTCTCTCTCTCACACACACTCTATGGTCTCTGTATCCCCTGTGTGTGAAGTCACCCGGCCCGACCTTACACGTCATGTACTCTGGGTATAAGGCGATAATGATCCTGTGTGTGGAGTCACCCGGCCTGACCTTACACGTCATGTACTCTGGGTATAAGGCGATACTGATCCTGTGTGTGGAGTCACCCGGCCTGACCTTACACGTCATGTACTCTGGGTATAAGGCGATACTGATCCTGTGTGTAGAGTCACCCGGCCTGACCTTACACGTCATGTACTCTGGGTATAAGGCGATAATGATCCTGTGTGAAGTCACCCGGCCCGACCTTACACGTCATGTACTCTGGGTATAAGGCGATACTGATCCTGTGTGTGGAGTCACCCGGCCTGACCTTACACATCATGTACTCTGGGTATAAGGCGATAATGATCCTGTGTGAAGTCACCCGGCCCGACCTTACACGTCATGTACTCTGGGTATAAGGCGATACTGATCCTGTGTGTGAAGTCACCCGGCCCGACCTTACACGTCATGTACTCTGGGTATAAGGCGATACTGATCCTGTGTGTGAAGTCACCCGGCCCGACCTTACACGTCATGTACTCTGGGTATAAGGCGATACTGATCCTGTGTGTGAAGTCACCGGGCCCTAAAAGTCATGTACTCTGGGTATAAGGCGATACTGATCCTGTGTGTGGAGTCGCCCGTCTGTATCCCCATGCTCTGTCT
The DNA here is from genome assembly GCA_027410445.1 of Discoglossus pictus. Taxonomy (NCBI): domain Eukaryota; kingdom Metazoa; phylum Chordata; class Amphibia; order Anura; family Alytidae; genus Discoglossus; species Discoglossus pictus. The sequence continues at coordinate 14,732 of JAPZIH010000982.1, forward strand.
CTCTCTCACCCCCTCACACACACTCTATGGTCTCTGTATCCCCATGCTCTGGCTCTCTCCCTCACACACACTCTATGGTCTCTGTATCCCCATGCTCTGTCTCTCTCTCACCCCCTCACACACACTATATGGTCTCTGTATCCCCATGCTCTGGCTCTCTCCCTCACACACTCACTATGGTCTCTGTATCCCCATGCTCGGTCTCTCTCTCCCTCAGACACACGCTATAGTCTCTTTACCTTAATCTTATGGCACTCTCTCTCTCTCTCTGGAACTCTCTTCCTCACTCTCTATGGTGTCTGTCTCTCCCTCACACACACTCTATGGTCTCTCCTCTATTCTCTCTATGTCTCCATGCTCTGGCTGTCTCCCTCACACACACTCTATGGTCTCTGTATCCCCATGCTCGTTCTCTTTCTCTGTCACACACACTCTATGGTCTCTCTCTCTCCCTCACACACACACTCTATGGTCTCTGTATCCCCATGCTCGGTCTCTCTCTCTCTCACACACACACACACACACACTCTCTCCCTCACACACACTATATGGTCTCTGTATCCCCATGCTCTTTCTCTCTCGCTCTCTCACACACACACTTAATGGTCTCTGTATCCCCATGCTCGGTCTCTCTTTCTCTCTCTCTCTCTCACGCACACTCTCTCCCTCACACACACTCTATGGTCTCTCTCTCCCTCAAACACACTCTATGGTCTCTCTCTCCCTCACAAACACTCTATGGTCTATGTATTCCCATGCTCGGTCTCTCTCTCTCCCCCTCACACACACACTCTATGGTCTCTGTATCCCCATGCTTGGTCTCTCTCCCTCACACACACTCTATGGTCTCTCTCTCCCTCACACACACTCTATGGTCTCTGTATCTCCATGCTCTTCTTCTCTCTCACACACACACTCTCTCCCTCACACACACTATATAGTCTCTGTATCCCCATGCTCTTTCTCTCTCGCTCTCTCACACACACACACACACACACTTAATGGTCTCTGTATCCCCATGCTCTGTCTCTCTTTCTCTCTCTCTCACGCACACTCTATGGTCTCTCTCTCTCCCTCACACACACTCTATGGTCTCTCTCTCTCCCTCACACACACTCTATGGTCTCTCTCTCCCTCACACAAACTCTATGGTCTCTGTATCTCCATGCTCTGTCTCTCTCTCTCTCTCTCTCCCTCACACACACTCTATGGTCTCTGTATCCCCATGCTCTGGCTCTCGCTCTCACACACACTCTATGGTCTCTGTATCCCCATGCTCTGTCTCTCTCTCTCTCTCCCTTCCTCCCTCACACACACTCTATGGTCTCTGTATCCCCATGCTCTTGCTCTCTCCCTCACACACACTCTATGGTCTCTCTCTCTCCCTCACACACACTCTATGGTCTCTGTATCCCCATGCTCTGTCTCTCTCTCTCTCTCCCTTCCTCCCTCACACACACTCTATGGTCTCTGTATCCCCATGCTCTTGCTCTCTCCCTCACACACACGCTATGGTCTCTCTCTCTCCCTCACACACACTCTAGGGTCTCTCTCTCTCTCACACACACTCTATGGTCTCTGTATCCCCATGCTCGGTCTCTCTCTGTCTCCCTCACAAACACTCTATGGTCTCTGTATCCCCATGCTCTTGCTCTCCCTCACACACACGCTATGGTCTCTGTATCCCCATGTTCGGTTTCTCTCCCATACACACACTCTATGGTCTCTCTCTCCCTCACACACACTCTATGGTCTCTGTATCTCCTTGCTCGGTCTCTCTCTCTCTCCCTTACACACACTCTATGGTCTCTGTATCCCCATGCTCTGGCTCTGTCCCTCACACACACTCTATGGTCTCTGTATCCCCATGCTCTGTCTCTCTCTCACACACACTCTATGGTCTCTGTATCCCCATGCTCTGTCTCTCCCTCACACACACTCTACGGTCTCTGTATCCCCATGCTCTCTCTCTCCCTCACACACACTCTATGGTCTCTGTATACCCATGCTCTGGGTCTCTCCCTCACACACACACTCTACGGTCTCTGTATCCCCATGCTCTCTCTCTCCCTCACACACACTCTATGGTCTCTGTGTCCCCATGCTCGGTCTCTCTCTCTCCCTCACACACACTCTATGGTCTCTGTATCCCCATGCTCGGTCTCTCTCTCTCCCCCTCGCACACACACTCTATGGTTTCTGTATCCCCATGCTCGGTCTCTCTCCCTCACACATACTCTATGGTCTCTCTCTCCCTCACACACACTCTATGGTCTCTGTATCTCCATGCTCGGTCTCTCTCTCTACCTCACACACACTCTATGGTCTCTCTCTCCCTCACACACACTCTATGGTCTCTGTATCTCCTTGCTCGGTCTCTCTCTCTCCCTTACACACACTCTATGGTCTCTGTATCCCCATGCTCTGGCTCTGTCCCTCACACACACTCTATGGTCTCTGTATCTCCTTGCTCGGTCTCTCTCTCTCCCCCTCACACACACTCTATGGTCTCTGTATCTCCATGCTCTCTCTCTCCCTCACACACACTCTATGGTCTCTGTAGCCCCATGCTCTGTCTCTCTCTCACATACACTCTATGGTCTCTGTATCCCCATGCTCTCTCTCCCTCACACACACTCTACGGTCTCTGTATCCCCATGCTCTCTCTCTCCCTCACACACACTCTACGGTCTCTGTATCCCCATGCTCTCTCTCTCTCTCCCTCACACACACTCTGTGGTCTCTGTATCCCCATGCTCGGTCTCTCTCTCTCCCCCTCACACACACTCTATGGTCTCTGGATCCCCATGCTCTGTCTCTCTCTCTCTCCCTTCCTCCCTCACACACACTCTATGGTCTCTGTATCCCCATGCTCTTGCTCTCTCCCTCACACACACGCTATGGTCTCTGTATCCCCATGCTCGGTCTCTCTCCCTCACACACACACTCTATGGTCTCTCTCTCACACACACTCTATGGTCTCTGTATCCCCATGCTCGGTCTCTCTCTCTCTCCCTCACAAACACTCTATGGTTTCTGTATCCCCATGCTCTTGCTCTCTCCCTCACACACACTCTATGGTCTCTGTATACCCATGCTCTCTCTCTCTCTCCCTCACAGACACGCTATGGTCTCTGTATCCCCATGCTCTGTCTCTCTCCCTCACACACTTGCTATGCTCTCTGTATCCCCATGCTCTCTCTCTCCCCCTCACACACACTCTATGGTCTCTGTATCCCCATGCTCTCTCTCTCTCCCTCACACACACTCTATGGTCTCTCTCTCCCTCACACACACTCTATGGTCTCTGTATCTCCATGCTCTGTCTCTCTCCCCCTCACACACACGCTATGGTCTCTGGATCCCCATGCTCTCTCTCTCTCTCTCACACACACTCTATGGTCTCTGTATCCCCATGCTCTTGCTCTCTCCCTCACACACACGCTATGGTCTCTGTATCCCCATGCTCTGTCTCTCTCCCTCACACACACGCTATGCTCTCTGTATCCCCATGCTCGGTCTCTCTCCCTCACACACACTCTATGGTCTCTGTATCTCCATGCTCGGTCTCTCTCTCCCCCTCACACACACTCTATGGTCTCTGTATCCCCATGCTCTCTCTCTCCCTCACACACACTCTATGGTCTCTGTATCCCCATGCTCGGTCTCTCTCTCTCCCCCTCACACACACTCTATGGTCTCTGGATCCCCATGCTCTCTCTCTCCCCCTCACACACACTCTATGGTCTCTGTATCCCCATGCTCTTGCTCTCTCCCTTCCTCCCTCACACACACTCTATGGTCTCTGTATCCCCATGCTGTGTCTCTCTTCCTCACACACACGCTATGGTCTCTGTATCCCCATGCTCTCTCTCTTCCCCTCACACACACTCTATGGTCTCTGTATCTCCTTGCTCGGTCTCTCTCTCTCCCCCTCACACACACTCTATGGTCTCTGTATCTCCATGCTCTCTCTCTCCCTCACACACACTCTATGGTCTCTGTAGCCCCATGCTCTGTCTCTCTCTCACATACACTCTATGGTCTCTGTATCCCCATGCTCTCTCTCCCTCACACACACTCTACGGTCTCTGTATCCCCATGCTCTCTCTCTCCCTCACACACACTCTACGGTCTCTGTATCCCCATGCTCTCTCTCTCTCTCCCTCACACACACTCTGTGGTCTCGGTATCCCCATGCTCGGTCTCTCTCTCTCCCCCTCACACACACTCTATGGTCTCTGGATCCCCATGCTCTGTCTCTCTCTCTCTCCCTTCCTCCCTCACACACACTCTATGGTCTCTGTATCCCCATGCTCTTGCTCTCTCCCTCACACACACGCTATGGTCTCTGTATCCCCATGCTCGGTCTCTCTCCCTCACACACACACTCTATGGTCTCTCTCTCACACACACTCTATGGTCTCTGTATCCCCATGCTCGGTCTCTCTCTCTCTCCCTCACAAACACTCTATGGTTTCTGTATCCCCATGCTCTTGCTCTCTCCCTCACACACACTCTATGGTCTCTGTATACCCATGCTCTCTCTCTCTCTCCCTCACAGACACGCTATGGTCTCTGTATCCCCATGCTCTGTCTCTCTCCCTCACACACTTGCTATGCTCTCTGTATCCCCATGCTCTCTCTCTCCCCCTCACACACACTCTATGGTCTCTGTATCCCCATGCTCTCTCTCTCTCCCTCACACACACTCTATGGTCTCTCTCTCCCTCACACACACTCTATGGTCTCTGTATCTCCATGCTCTGTCTCTCTCCCCCTCACACACACGCTATGGTCTCTGGATCCCCATGCTCTCTCTCTCTCTCTCACACACACTCTATGGTCTCTGTATCCCCATGCTCTTGCTCTCTCCCTCACACACACGCTATGGTCTCTGTATCCCCATGCTCTGTCTCTCTCCCTCACACACACGCTATGCTCTCTGTATCCCCATGCTCGGTCTCTCTCCCTCACACACACTCTATGGTCTCTGTATCTCCATGCTCGGTCTCTCTCTCCCCCTCACACACACTCTATGGTCTCTGGATCCCCATGCTCTCTCTCTCCCTCACACACACTCTATTGTCTCTGTATCCCCATGCTCGGTCTCTCTCTCTCCCCCTCACACACACTCTATGGTCTCTGGATCCCCATGCTCTCTCTCTCCCCCTCACACACACTCTATGGTCTCTGTATCCCCATGCTCTTGCTCTCTCCCTTCCTCCCTCACACACACTCTATGGTCTCTGTATCCCCATGCTGTGTCTCTCTTCCTCACACACACGCTATGGTCTCTGTATCCCCATGCTCTCTCTCTTCCCCTCACACACACTCTATGGTCTCTGTATCCCCATGCTCGGTTTCTCTCCCATACACACACTCTATGGTCTCTCTCTCCCTCACACACACTCTATGGTCTCTGTATCTCCATGCTCTGTCTCTCTCCCCCTCACACACACGCTATGGTCTCTGTATCTCCATGCTCTCTCTCTCTCTCTCTCCCTCACACTCTGTGGTCTCTGTATCTCCATGCTCTGTCTCTCTCCCCCTCACACACACTCTATGGTCTCTGTATCTCCATGCTCTGTCTCTCTCCCCCTCACACACACTCTATGGTCTCTGTATCTCCATGCTCTGTCTCTCTCCCCCTCACACACACGCTATGGTCTCTGTATCTCCATGCTCTCTCTCTCTCTCCCTCACACTCTGTGGTCTCTGTATCCCCATGCTCGGTCTCTCTCTCTCCCCCTCACACACACTCTATGGTCTCTGGATCCCCATGCTCTCTCTCTCCCTCACACACACTCTATTGTCTCTGTATCCCCATGCTCGGTCTCTCTCTCTCCCCCTCACACACACTCTATGGTCTCTGGATCCCCATGCTCTCTCTCTCTCCCTCACACACACTCTATGGCCTCTCTCTCCCTCACACACACTCTATGGTCTCTGTATCTCCATGCTCTGTCTCTCTCCCTCACACACACTCTATGGTCTCTGTATCTCCATGCTCGGTCTCTCTCTCTACTTCACACACACTCTATGGTCTCTCTCTCCCGCACACACACTCTATGGTCTCTGTATCTCCATGCTCTCTCTCTCCCTCACACACACTTTATGGTCTCTCTCTCCCTCACACACACTCTATGGTCTCTGTATCCCCATGCTCTGGCTCTGTCTCTCACACACACTCTATGGTCTCTGTATCCCCATGCTCTGTCTCTCTCTCTCCCTCACACACACTCTATGGTCTCTGTATCCCCAGGCTCCGTCTCTCTCTCTCTCTCACACACACTCTATGGTCTCTGTATCCCCATGCTCTGTCTCTCTCTCTCCCTCACACACACTCTATGGTCTCTCTCTTCCTCACACACACTCTATGGTCTCTGTATCCCCAGGCTCTGTGTCTGTCTCTCTCTCCCCCTCACACACACTCTATGGTCTCTGTATCCCCATGCTCGGTCTCTCTCCCTCACACACACTCTATGGTCTCTGTATCTCCATGCTCGGTCTCTCTCTCCCTCACACACACTCTATGGTCTCTGTGTCCCCATGCTCTGTCTCTCTCTCTTCCTCACACACACTCTATGGTCTCTCTCTCCCTCACACACACTCTATGGTCTCTGTATCCCCATGCTCTGTCTCTCTCTCTCCCTCACACACACTCTATGGTCTCTCTCTTCCTCACACACACTCTATGGTCTCTGTATCCCCAGGCTCTGTGTCTGTCTCTCCCTCACACACACACACTCTATGGTCTCTGTATCCCCAGGCTCTGTGTCTGTCTCTCTCTCCCCCTCACACACACTCTGTGGTCTCTGTATCTCCATGCTTGGTATCTCTCTCTCCCTCACACACACTCTATGGTCTCTGTTTCCCCATTCTCGGTCTCTCTCTCTCCCTCACACACACTCTATGGTCTCTGTGTCCCCATGCTCGGTCTCTCTCTCTCCCTCACACACACTCTATGGTCTCTGTATCTCCATGCTCGGTCTCTCTCTCCCTCACACACACTCTATGGTCTCTGTATCCCCATGCTCTCTCTCTCCCCCTCACACACACTCTATGGTCTCTGTGTCCCCATGCTCGGTCTCTCTCTCCCTCACACACACTCTATGGTCTCTGTATCCCCATGCTCTCTCTCTCCCCCTCACACACACTCTATGGTCTCTGTATCCCCATGCTCGGTCTCTCTCTCTCCCTCACACACACTCTATGGTCTCTGTATCCCCATGCTCGGTCTCTCTCTCTCCCTCACACACACTCTATGGTCTCTGTGTCCCCATGCTCTGTCTCTCTCTCTCTCCCTCACACACACTCTATGGTCTCTGTATCCCCATGCTCTCTCTCTCCCCCTCACACACACTCTATGGTCTCTGTATCTCCATGCTCTGTCTCTCTCCCTCACACACACTCTATGGTCTCTGTGTCCCCATGCTCTGTCTCTCTCTCTCCCTCACACACACTCTATGGTCTCTGTATCTCCATGCTCTGTCTCTCTCCCTCACACACACTCTATGGTCTCTGTGTCCCCATGCTCTGTCTCTCTCTCTCCCTCACACACACTCTATGGTCTCTGTATCTCCATGCTCTGTCTCTCTCCCTCACACACACTCTATGGTCTCTGTGTCCCCATGCTCTCTCTCTCTCTCACACACACACTCTATGGTCTCTGTATCTCCATGCTCTGTCTCTCTCTCTCTCACACACACACTCTATGGTCTCTGTATCCCCATGCTTTGTCTCTGTCTCTCCCTCACACACACTCTATGGTCTCTCTCTCCCTCACACACACTCTATGGTCTCTCTCTCCCTCACACACACTCTATGGTCTCTGTATCCCCATGCTCTGGCTCTCTCTCTCTCCATCACACACACTCTATGGTCTCTGTATCCCCATGCTCTTTCTCTCTCTCACACACACACTCTATGGTCTCTGTATCCCCATGCTCTGGCTCTCTCTCTCTCTCCCTCACACACACTCTATGGTCTCTGTGTCCCCAGGCTCTGTCTCTCTCTCTCATACACACTCTATGGTCTCTGTATCCCCAGGCTCTGTCTCTCTCTCTCTCATACACACTCTATGGTCTCTGTGTCCCCATGCTCGGTCTCTCTCTCTCCCTCACACACACTCTATGGTCTCTCTCTCCCTCACACACACTCTATGGTCTCTGTATCCCCATGCTCTGTCTCTCTCTCTCTCTCATACACACTCTATGGTCTCTCTCTCCCTCACACACACTCTATGGTCTCTGTATCCCCATGCTCTGTCTCTCTCTCTCTCCCTCACACACACTCTATGGTCTCTCTCTCCCTCACACACACTCTATGGTCTCTGTATCTCCATGCTCGGTCTCTCTCTCTCCCTCACACACACTCTATGGTCTCTGTATCTCCATGCTCGGTCTCTCTCTCCCTCACACACACTCTATGGTCTCTGTATCTCCATGCTCGGTCTCTCTCTCTCCCTCACACACACTCTATGGTCTCTGTGTCCCCATGCTCTGTCTCTCTCTCTCTCCCTCACACACACTCTATGGTCTCTCTCTCCCTCACACACACTCTATGGTCTCTGTATCTCCATGCTCGGTCTCTCTCTCCCTCACACACACTCTATGGTCTCTGTATCTCCATGCTCGGTCTCTCTCTCTCCCTCACACACACTCTATGGTCTCTGTGTCCCCATGCTCTGTCTCTCTCTCTCTCCCTCACACACACTCTATGGTCTCTCTCTCCCTCACACACACTCTATGGTCTCTGTATCCCCATGCTTGGTCTCTCTCTCTTTCTCATACACACTCTATGGTCTCTCTCTCCCTCACACACACTCTATGGTCTCTCTCTCCCTCACACACACTCTATGGTCTCTGTGTCCCCATGCTCGGTCTCTCTCTCTCTCCCTCACACACACTCTATGGTCTCTCTCTCCCTCACACACACACACTCTATGGTCTCTGTATCCCCATGCTCTGTCTCTCTCTCTCTCATACACACTCTATGGTCTCTGTGTCCCCAGGCTCTGTCTCTCTCTCTCATACACACTCTATGGTCTCTGCTTTCTTTGTCACTATATCCCGTCTCACTCACCGCCCCCCGCCGCCTCTCCGGCCCCTCCATGCTCTCACGCCTCTCGGTCTGTGCTTCGCAGCCCTGTCCGGCCCGCCGGCTCCCAGGCCGCCATCTTACCGGCCGGATTGGCAACAAGCGTAGCTCAGCCAATCAACGAGCAGCACTGAGACAGCGCGCAATCTAATTGGTAATGGAGCGAGTAGGTGGGACCATCGGTACAACAACTGAGCTACGCCTGTATTGCCATTGGCTAAGTCCTAGAAGGCTGTAGGCAAGGCAGACATTAATGCTAAACAAGTCCCGCCCAACTTACGGATTGGACATCGCTAGGCAACAACAACGGAAAACCCGGAAGCACCTGGATGAGTGATTATCAATAACTTGGAAACGTTATTTATAAGCTGGGTTTGAACAGACTGCTTAGAGTAGAATAGGAGGAGGAGCACAGAGCACAATAAACATGTACTGCAGTATAGTAGTGACAGTGTTAGATAATAATAGTGACAGTGTTAGATAATAATGATGTGACGATCCATGAGTAGGGGCTATACAAGCCCAGAGCCACCAGGTTATCTACCCAGAAGGACTGTTGGGCACCAGCTCCCTGATATCTGGCTTCTGTGTCAGTCAGAGTCTCTCCAGCAGGAATCAGCACTTCCAGGAGTCCCAGTGACCTTCCTCTGGTAGTGATCAGGACAAGTTACTTGTAGGGTGGAGACAGGTTCAGTATCGCAGCCACCACGAAGCAGACATACGATTTCTATATGTCTCTGCTGAACTGATTTATTTTTGAAATGACAGTATTTATAAGGGATAGGTACAGAGGGGGTGTACACAGCACAACAATGAGAGGGTGTGGCAGACAAATACAAGAGATAAACTCCATGTGGGGTCTCACAGTAGTTTCCTGAGCTAATAGGATTAATCTCCAATACACATCCTGCCTTCTCTCGCACTTATTAGATGGTATTAACTTTATTTGTTAACAATGGACTAGAATAGATAACAATACAATAGATGTATCTGATCACTGCAGACTTAGTACACCCTGTTTTAATCCCATCGTGATCAGTTTAAACATAACACAGACTACACTAATATTAAATGTGAAATTACATACAGTATACAGGATAAGGCAGAGACATATGCCATAAGACCACATGACGCATGGTGGTACACTGTGATAAGGCAGAGACATATGCCATAAGACCACATGACGCATGGTGGTACACTGTGATAAGGCAGAGACATATGCCATAAGACCACATGACGCATGGTGGTACACTATGATAAGGCAGAGACATATGCCATAAGACCACATGACGCATGGTGGTACAATATGATAAGGCAGAGACATATGCCATACGACCACATGACGCATGGTGGTACACTGTGATAACGCAGAGACATATGTCATAAGACCACATGACGCATGGTGGTACACTATGATAAGGAAGAGACATATGCCATAAGACCTCATGACGCATGGTGGTACACTGTGATAAGGCAGAGACATATGCCATAAGACCACATGACGCATGGTGGTACTTTATGGTAAGGTATAGAATAGCATGTAGTACAATTGTACCTAATGACATTAGACCCTTATGGTTATAGAATAGCATGTATTACTATTGCCCCTAATGACATAAGGACCCCCGTGGTTATAGAATAACAAGTATTACTATTGTACCTAATGACATCAGTTTATTTTTGTAAAATATTCTCTTGGTGAACAGTAACTGTTAAAGTATTTTGTACTAAAAGTATTAACATTTGAATGTAAGAACAGTTGAACTTTAAATTAATAAGTATTGTAAACTTGAGGTAATGTTTTTTTAACTGAAGAATTGTTAACTTAAATATACATTGAATCCGGAGGAGGCAAACAGTAAAAACCCTCCTTGAAACGTAACGAATTGTATCAGAGAGGGGGGAAAAATAAGGCGCCGGCCGCAAGCCTGCCGGAATCCCCGGCCGGAAGGGAATAGAATAGGCGAATAGCTTGCGGCTGGTCCTTGCGGCCCCGCAACGGCTGCGGCCGCTAATAGAATGAGGCCCATAGTTTGGTCTGTGGAAAAGTGGTTCTCTAAAAAGAGAACGCAAGAAGTTAAACTTGTTGAATGCTGTGTAAGCACTGTTCTGTATGTGTTTGACAATTTAATGCAGTTTAGCAGTAAAATATTGTTTTTGGAAATGTAATTTCTGTAGCGTAATAATGACCTTTTCAAGGCAACGGACATTTATGTGTATTTATTGTAAAAATTTGGTGGTTATATTGTGGTTTTTTATATTTTTGCATTTGCTTTTAAATTTATTTTTCATGGCTTTTGTTTCTTTAATGAAAAGTTAAAGTACTTCATAGTAGACAATGTTTTGAATAGAAATACGTCCATCTTCTAATAAATCACCTTGACTTTCATTCTTTTCAATGTAAACTTTAATAGCCTGCGGATTTTTGCACCGTGATAACGCAACGTACAATTGGCCATGTGCAAATACTGGTTCTTGCAAGAAAATACCCACAGATTTGAACGTTTGTCCTTGTGATTTATTAATGGTCATGGCAAATGCCATAATAATGGGAAATTGTCTTCTTTGAAGTGTAAAAGGGAGACTACTTTCACTTGGTGCTAAATCTATTCTTGGTATGAAAACTCTCTCTCCTTTATGGGTACCAGTTAAAATTTCAGCATCTATAAAATGGTCCTTTGATTGTTAAACAATTAATCTTGTCCCATTGCATAGGCCTTTTTTGGGGTTCATATTTCGCAGTAACATGACAATTGCACCTTTCTTTAGCTGGTGGCATTCCGGAAGGAGTTAGTGAGTTTATGAATTCAGTGGAAAAGTTTGCCTGACTTTCATTGTCATCAGCAAGTACAGAATCAGCACTGTGATCATTTCTTTGTGGTGCATTAATTTTTTTTAAGATTTCATTATTGAGGATTAATGCATCCTTATTTTTACACGTTATTATGACTTGGTTGGCAAGCTCTGAATATTCCTGGTTATTTATGCTACCTTCAAATATAGCCGATATAATATCTTGGTGACAAATCATATGAGGTGGTATCTCTACAGTGTCGTCAGGTAAATTTGGTATTTTTTCTGTTCTGCTTCTCCAATTTTAATAAGCCAATCATTGAAATCAGTTTGACCTTCTGATCTCATGTTTTGTTGCAGTTGAAGATGGGTAAAATGTTTCCATAGTGTGCTTGACTTTATACAGGTTTCGATAATGTCAGTTCGATTTCCATGTACAACGACAGGTAATGTTTGACTAAAATCGCCACCTAACAACATTACCTTTCCACCAAATGGAAAAGTATTATCCATGACTTCACAAAGCAAATGGTCAATACATTGGAGGGCATAGCATGACATCATTGTGGCCTCATCTATTATAATTAATTTACTTTTTTTCAATTTTTTTGCTTGTAATGATGTCATGCGAATATCTGACACAGAAGTTTCTAAAATAGGCACTGGCAGTTTAAAGCCACTATGTACAGTTCTTCCACCTTCTAACAGAAGTGCAGCAATTCCAGTAGTGGCAAACGGCAGTGCTATTTGACCTTGTGCTCGTACAAAACTCATTAATAAATTATATAGATAAGTTTTTCCTGATCCGCCAGATCTATCAAGATAGAAAAAACGCTCTGTGACCATGTCATCATCTAGTGAATTTTTAATGGCTTTAAATGCTTGCAATTGTAACGTATTTAAAGTTGCAAGTCTTTCTTCTGTTCTTTGTACTTGTAGTTGAATGTCATAGTCTTCAAAGTTTATGTCATCTATAAGACCTGGATCAGGCAAATTAAATTCTTAAGCAAAAACGTTCAAGATCTCTTGGACTGACAGTGTAAATTCTTGGGATTATTTTATTTCCTCTGCTTTTTCTAGGTCTCCATAATCCATTCACAAAAACATAGTGATATGGAATTTCAATATATAAGAATTGTGTTGCTTCTGAATCTGTGGAATTTAATTCAAACCATGCAGTTAGTGTAGTGTGACGATGTTCACTTTGGGCCAATGCATTACTTTCATTTCCAGCATGGAAATACACTAAATGTCTTTGTGGCAAATGTACTGCTAATCTATATACTGCATGTGATCTATCAGGCATTTCAAATTTTAAAAGGCGCCACATAGCTTCTGGTGCACTTACATAGCGAGCATCTACATGAGATGCAAGTTCATCATGTACTAACTCACTACTTTCAGGGTTGTCTGCACTTTTGACGACTACAATGGCTGCATCATAGCCTTTGTAAATATATTTGTACACATATTTAATGGATTTGATGGAAGTGCAAGCTTCTACATTAATGTGTGAGTTATACTTCATCAGTAAATGTGGATTGTAGGGTACTACATATCTATTGTCAACATTTTGCCACAAATAATGGCACTATCTCCTTCTCTTCTTTTATAAAGTGGATAGCCATCATTGGCATAGGTTTTGTCTCTATAATCTTTTGGAAAATCTTTGGAACATTTATTATTTTCCATACATGGTGATTGTGGATTAAGCTCACCACAGGGTCCATGAATCATGCGATGAGTAACAATCTCATATAGTCTACCATATAGTTCTGGATCTGGTAGTTCAGCAACAATGACTGCATCCACTTTGTCATCAGTATCTAATTTATCTTTTTCTTGAAGTATTATGAGAAGATGTGCATGTGGAAGGCCTCTTTCTTTAAATTCAATTTTATATACATAAGCAAGACATTTGCCAAATAAGTGACTTTTAGTGATGTCACGTATTAATTTAATTTAATCTTAAAAACTCTGGCTACTAAATCTGGTCTATCGGAAGCACTTTAGCCAAGAAGTAGATTTTGTGTAATTTCTGGCCATTGTGGATTACATGTAAATGTAAGAAATAAATCGGGTTTGCCAAATTTGGTGACAATAGCCATAGCATCATTGTATCTTTCTCTCATATTTCGAGGAGATCCTTGAAAGGAAGATGGTAAAATGATGGCTTTCCCAGCTGTCATGTCTCTGCTTGTAGCCACCTCATAGTCCATTAGTCCACAATATTGTTCTACACATAGTTTATCCTGTTGATATTTTATATAGTTTAAATTATTGGCCTCAACTTGCAAATAGGAATCAATAATCCATTGTTGTGTTAGTTTTCCAACACATAAAATTGGATAAAATGTGTTTCGAATGGCAATTTGAGCTACTTTAAATTCAAGCATAGAAACATTATTTCGGATTCTGGCTTTAGCATTTGGGTAACTGTGAAGTGTTAATTTTGGTTGCCAACCTGCCCCTCCGTGTGGGAAAAAAATGAAATATGTCATTGGATCTAAATTTGGACTTAAGATACTGATATTAATGAATGGTTGCTCCTCATTTCTGGGATATATTCTAATGTCTCTTTGAAATGGTGGTTCTCCTTCATCATTTTGAAACACCATTGCAACCTCATTTGATGTTGGCAAGTTATAACAACGTTTATCAGTATGTCTGTCTCTTTTAAGCACCATATTGACCTTTGGCATTGGTAATTGATGTCTTTCTGCATGAAGTTGTTCATTTTCTACTTCTGCCAATTTTTTATAAGCTTTAGTGTAGGGGTTATTTGCCATAATGTTATCTAGCTCTACAAAAACACTGGGTAAGCATTTTTTATTCTCTTGCAGCTGCATACGTTGGACATATAGTTGAGCAAATTTTCTTTGCTCTCCTGCCTCTGGATGTAAATGAGAAGTACGATGGTAAATTTGGCCTTGGACTTTAAAACAGTAAGGACCATGTCCTGGTACATTAGCAGCTAATGTTGCCCCCATAGATGTAAAGGATATGCACTATTGTAGGATCTTATGTTTGTCTTAAAATGTTTGTAGTTTTGAAAAGTCGTTTCAGTCATAATGTTTTGTAAATAGATTGGAAATTCTTTTCTTTCTGGAAGTTTGAACTTGCCATTTTGACAGCAACTAATAAATTGGCCATCTCTGGGTCTCTCCTGTTTAAAATGATAAGCCTCACAAAACTGACATTGAGTATTCATGTCCCCACAATTATGAACCTCTACTGCTAAAGACTTGAGTAAAGGACAATTTGCAAAGCATATATCAGTTTCATTTTCAAATTCATCAGCTGAAATGTCATGTGATGTTTCAGGAACAGGTTCTAAATGCTTTGTTTTTTTGGTGGCTTTTTTTGGTATATCTTTGATTTTTTCAGGTAAAATGTCATCTGATGTTTGAGGAACAGGTTCTAAATTCTTTGTTTTGTTAGTAGCTTTTTTTGGTGTATCTTGAATTTTTGCAGCTGATAGTCTTTTGCTTGCAATTCTTTTGCGTTCTTTTTCTTGTCGGATTTCCTTCTCCTCTGGTGTCTGTTGTCCCATCTCTCTTGTCATTCTCTAGTTTGACGTCTCCTCTTTTCTTGTTTGCTCTCGTTATCAGCCATATTAATCTGTAAAAGAAAATAATGTATAATTAGTTTAGTTTGAGATGTTAAGTTTGTTTTTTACATTTTTTATTATCAACAGTTTGTTTATAGCTGATTGTACTTCATTGTAGCGGTACTTTCTTTGTATTGTTAAATAAGTGTTTTTTATTTTTTTGCTCTTACTTTGTGTCGTAGGTTGTAATTCTTGCCTACATGAATAGCACACTCAAGGAAATGACACTATACCTTCTTCTAC
This sequence comes from Discoglossus pictus, assembly GCA_027410445.1. Taxonomy (NCBI): domain Eukaryota; kingdom Metazoa; phylum Chordata; class Amphibia; order Anura; family Alytidae; genus Discoglossus; species Discoglossus pictus. Next base: position 30,480 of record JAPZIH010000982.1, read on the forward strand.
ATGTAGTAGGTATATAGTGTTAATTGAAATGTATATATTTTTTGGTTTGGTAATTAATTTTTTTGTTGTACTTTTGGCTTACAGGCATAGTAGAGGGCAAAAATTAGTCTTTGTAATTTTTGCTACAGGGGATTGTCGTAATAGTATTTTGATATTTTATTTAAAGGCTTATATGTTCGGGCTATGAAAAGTTTTTTTTTTGGGTGTTAGTACTATTTGTTGTAGTATTCTATTTTATGTGTGTGTTTAGGTTTTATGCTTTAATATTTTACTTTACGACTGGTAATTGAGAATGATAAATGTTATGTAGTGTGTGTTTTGACACTTTTGTGGACTATGCTGTTGTCTTTATTTTTTTTTTCTTTGTGTAGATTGAAGTTTGTGTTTAATGTTAAACATTGTTGTCCGTAAAAGACAAATAATAGGTAAATGACAAATGTGTCAGTAATATTTTGGTAAAGCTTATAATTATTGAGTGTTATTGTTGTTTTTTATTTTTTTCTGTTGACATGAATGCAGAGCAAACATGTTTATTTAGTTTTTTGTTTTTTCACTTGTTATACTGTACCTTGTTTGAAGTGTGATTTCCAGCAAAATCTTTCTTGGTCCACTGTTGTAAGTCTTCTTCCGATGCTCTTCACGCAGTGTCTGTTGTTAAAGAAAAAGTAAAATGTTATTTGATTTGAATATATTTGTAATGATCAGCATATTTCATTCTTTTGGTCTATTGTATCTGTTATGGTGAATTTTTCTGCTATGCTGTTTTTTGTGCAACCTTTTAAAAATACTTTTATTGTATTTGTATATTACAGTTATCCTTTTTTTTACTGTAATTATTAATTTTTTACTATTTTGGATATGATCGCAATGTTTTTAGCATTATCGTGTTTTGTGTCCACCACTTTTGGTATGCTTATTTAGGCTTCTTTGTAAGGCTTATAGGCTCTTAAACAGTAAAGAAGAATATTAATTTACTTTTCTATGTGTTTGTGTGATTTTTGGTAAAATCCTGTTTTGTGTCCACCATATGTTGCATACTTTATTTGCTTAATTACTCTTTTTTATGATGATTAAATGTTGTTGTACAGTGAAAATAAATGTATTTTCCTATTTTGGATATGATCGCAATGTTTTTAGCATTATCCTGTTTTGTGTCCACCACTTTTGGTATGCTTATTTAGGCTTCTTTGTAAGGCTTATTTGTTGTTAAACAGTAAAGAAGAATATTAATTTACTTTTCTGTGTGTTTTTGTGATTTGTGGTACAATCCTTTTTTGTGTCCACCATATTTTGCATACTTTATTTGTTTAATTAGTCTTCTTTATGAGTATTCAATCATGTTGGACAGTAAAAACTAATGTTAATTGCCTTTTCTATATCATGTTGTGCTTTTTATTTTTATCCTGTTTTGCGTTTACCACTTTTTGGTTGCTGCATTTGACTTGTGGGTGATGGTTTCTGTTAAACTGTCTGTCTTCATAAATTGTATAGGTCTTTGTGAAGTTTGTTGAACTGTCTTTTGTTCTTTATTCAATTTGTATGTGTTTTTTTTTCTACTTGTTATACTATACCTTGATAGAAGTGTTGTTCTTGTCTGAATGACAGAGGGTCCCCTCCTACCAATCTTAATCCACATGTCTTCTTGTAGTGTCTGTTTGAAATAGAAAGTTAAATGGTTAATTATATATTTCTTCTTTTTAATTTAGCAAAGCATGCTCTTTTTCAGCATGTAATGTTTTTTTCTATCTTACCTCTTCTTCTTTCTTTGTGTTCTTTAAAAGTGATTCTCTTTCACAGTCCACGGTGCAAATTCTTGAGTGACGCTGTTGATACAGAGTCTGTTTGAATAGTGAAAAAAGGGCAAATGACATAAGGACCCCTGTGGTTATAAAATAGCATGTTTTTCTATTGTACCTAATGACATAAGGACCCCTGTGGTTATAGAATAGCATGTATTACTATTGCACCTAATAACATCAGGACCCCTGTGGTTATAGAATAGCATGGATTACTATTGCCCCTAATGACATAAGGACCCCCGTGGTTATAGAATAGCATGTATTACTATTGCACCTAATGACATCAGGACCCCCGTGGTTATAAAATAGCATGTTTTTCTATTGTACCTAATGACATAAGGACCCATGTGGTTATAGAATAGCATGTATTACTATTGTACCTAATGACTTAAGGACCCCCGTGGTTATAGAATAGCATGTATTACTATTGTACCTAATGACATAAGGACCACCGTGGTTATAGAATAGCATGTATTACTATTGTACCTAATGACATAAGGACCACCGTGGTTATAGAATAGCATGTATTACTATTGCACCTAATAACATCAGGACCCCCGTGGTTATAGAATAGTATGTATTACTATTGCACCTAATGACATCAGGACCCCTGTGGTTATAGAAGAGCATGTATTACTATTGTACCTAATGACATAAGGACCCCCGTGGTTATAGAATAGCCTGTATTACTATTGTACCTAATCACATAAGGACCTCCATGGTTATAGAATAGCATGTATTACTATTGCACCCATAGACATCAGGACCTCCCGTGGTTATAGAAGAGCATGTATTACTATTGTACCTAATGACATAAGGACCACCGTGGTTATAGAATAGCATGTATTACTATTGTACCTAATGACATAAGGACCACCGTGGTTATAGAATAGCATGTATTACTATTGCACCTGATAACATTAGGACCCCCGTGGTTATAGAATAGCATGTATTACTATTGTACCTAATGATATAAGGACCCCTGTGGTTATAAAATAGCATGTATTACTATTGTACCTAATGACATAAGGACCCCGTGGTTATAGAATAGCATGTATTACTATTGTACCTAATGACCTAAGGACCACCGTGGTTATAGAATAGCATGTATTACTATTGCACCCATAGACTTTAGGACCTCCCGTGGTTATAGAAGAGCATGTATTACTATTGTACCTAATAACATCAGGACCCCTGTGGTTATAGAATAGCATGTATTACTATTGTACCTGATAACATCAGGACCCCCGTGGTTATAGAATAGTATGTATTACTATTGCACCTAATGACATCAGGACCCCTGTGGTTATAGAAGAGCATGTATTACTATTGTACCTAATGACATAAGGACCCCCTTGGTTATAGAATAGCCTGTATTACTATTGCACCCATAGACATCAGGACCTCCCGTGGTTATAGAAGAGTATGTATTACTATTGTACCTAATGACATAAGGACCACCGTGGTTATAGAATAGCATGTATTACTATTGCACCTGATAACATCAGGACCCCCGTGGTTATAGAATAGCATGTATTACTATTGTACCTAATGACATAAGGACCCCGTGGTTATAGAATAGCATGCATTACTATTGTACCTAATGACCTAAGGACCACCGTGGTTAATGAATAGCCTGTATTACTATTGCACCCATAGACTTTAAGACCTCCCGTGGTTATAGAAGAGCATGTATTACTATTGTACCTAATAACATCAGGACCCCTGTGGTTATAGAATAGCATGTATTACTGTTTCACCTAATGACATAAGGACCCCCGTGGTTATAGAATAGCATGTATTACTATTGTACCTAATGATATAAGGACCCCTGTGGTTATAGTATAGCATGTATTACTACTGCACCTAATAACATTCAGACCCCCGTGATTATAGAATAGCATGTATTACTATTGTACCTAATGACATAAAGACCACCATGTTTATAGAATAACAAGTATTACTATTGTACCTAATGACATCAGGACTTCCGTGGTTAACGAATAGCATGTATTATTATTATACCTAACGATATAGAACCCCATGGTTATAGAATAGCATTTAATACTATTGGACCTAATGACATAAGGACACCCATTTTTATAAAATAGCCATAGACTATTTTATAGAATAGCCATAGACATCAGGACCTCCCATGGTTATAGAATAGGATATATTACTATTGTACCTAATGACATAAGGACCCCGTGGTTATAAAATAGCCTGTATTACTATTGTACCTAATGACATCAGGACCCCCGTGGTTATAGAATAGCCTGTAAAACTATTGTACCTAATGACATAAGACCCCCATGGTAATATAATAGCATTCATTACTACTGTACCTAATAACATAAGGACCCCGTGGTTATAGAATAACATGTATTACTATTGTACCTAATGACATCAGGACCCCCATGGCTAAAGAATAGCATGTATTATTATTATTATACCTAATGACATAAGGACCCTTATTGTTCTAGAATAGCATCTATTACTATTTCACCTAATGACATAAGGACCCCCATGTTTATAGAATAGCATGTATTACTATTATACCAAATGACATAAAGACCCCTGTGTTTATAGAACAGCATGTATTACTATTGTACCTAATGACATAAGGACCACCGTGGTTATAGAATAGCATGTATTACTATTGCACCTGATAACATCAGGACCCCCGTGGTTATAGAATAGCATGTATTACTATTGCACCTAATGACATCAGGACCCCTGTGGTTATAGAAGAGCATGTATTACTATTGTACCTAATGACATAAGGACCCCCGTGGTTATAGAATAGCCTGTATTACTATTGCACCCATAGACTTTAGGACCTCCCGTGGTTATAGAAGAGCATGTATTACTGTTGTACCTAATAACATCAGGACCCTTGTGGTTATAGAATAGCATGTATTACTATTGCACCTAATGACATCAGGACCCCTGTGGTTATAGAAGAGCATGTATTGCTATTGTACTTAATGACATAAGGACCCCAGTGGTTATAGAATAGCCTGTATTACTATTGCACCTAATGACATCAGGACCCCTGTGGTTATAGAAGAGCATGTATTGCTATTGTACCTAATGACATAAGGACCCCAGTGGTTATAGAATAGCCTGTATTACTATTGCACCCATAGACTTTAGGACCTCCCGTGGTTATAGAAGAGCATGTATTACTATTGTACCTAATAACATCAGGACCCTTGTGGTTATAGAATAGCATGTATTACTATTGCACCTAATGACATCAGGACCCCTGTGGTTATAGAAGAGCATGTATTACTATTGTACCTAATGACATAAGGACCCCCGTGGTTATAGAATAGCCTGTATTACTATTGCACCCATAGACTTTAGGACCTCCCGTGGTTATAGAAGAGCATGTATTACTATTGTACCTAATAACATCAGGACCCTTGTGGTTATAGAATAGCATGTATTACTATTGTACCTAATGACATAAGGACCACCATGGTTATAGAATAGCATGTATTACTATTGTACCTAATGACCTAAGGACCACCGTGGTTATAGAATAGCATGTATTACTGTTTCACCTAATGACATAAGGACCCCTGTGGTTATAGAATAGCATGTATTACTACTGCACCTAATAACATTCAGACCCCCGTGATTATAAAATAGCATGTATTACTATTGTACCTAATGACATAAAGACCACCATGTTTATAGAATAACAAGTATTACTATTGTACCTAATGACATCAGGACTTCCGTGGTTAACGAATAGCATGTATTATTATTATACCTAACGATATAGAACCCCATGGTTATAGAATAGCATTTAATACTATTGGACCTAATGACATAAGGACACCCATTTTTATAAAATAGCCATAGACTATTTTATAGAATAGCCATAGACATCAGGACCTCCCATGGTTATAGAATAGCATATATTACTATTGTACCTAATGACATAAGGACCCCCGTGGTTATAAAATAGCCTGTATTACTATTGTACCTAATGACATCAGGACCCCTGTGGTTATAGAATAGCCTGTAAAACTATTGTACCTAATGACATAAGCCCCCCGTGTTGATAGAATAGCATGTATTACTATTGAACCTAATGACATAAGGACCCCCATGGCTAAAGAATAGCATGTATTATTATTATTATACCTAATGACATAAGGACCCTTATGGTTCTAGAATAGTATCTATTACTATTTCACCTAATGACATAAGGCACCCCGTGGTTATAGAATAGCATGTATTACTATTGTACCTAAAGACATAAGACCCCCATGGTTATAAAACAGCATGTATTACTATTGAACCTAATGACATAAGGACCCCCATGTTTATAGAATAGCATGTATTCCTATTATACCAAATGACATAAAGACCCCTGTGTTTATAGAACAGCATGTATTACTATTGCCTCTAATGTCATAAGGACCCCCAAGGTTCTAGAATAGCATGTATTACTTTTTTAGCTAATGACATAAGGATACCATGGTTATAAAATAGCATGTTTTACTATTGTACCTAATGACATAAGGACCCCTGTGGTTATTGAATAGTCTGTATTACTAATACACCTAATAACAGCAGGACCCCCGTGGTTATAGAATAGCATGTATTACTAATGTACCTAATGACATAAGGATCACCGTGGTTATAGAATAGCATGTATTACTATTGCATCTAATAACATTCAGACCCCCGTGGTTATAGAATATCATGTATTACTATTGTACCTAATAACATCTGGACCCCCGTGGTTATAGAATATCATGTATTACTATTGTACCTAATGACATAAGGACCCATGTGGTTATAGAATAACATGTATTACTATTGCATCTAATAACATTCAGACCCCCGTGGTTATAGAATATCATGTATTACTATTGTACCTAATAACATAAGGACCACCGTGGTTATAGAATAGCATGTATTACTGTTGCACCTAATGACATAAGGACCCCCGTGTTTATAGAAGAGCATGTATTACTATTGTACCTAATGATATAAGGACCCCTGTGGTTATAGAATAGCATGTATTACTATTGCACCTAATAACATCAGGACCCCCGTTGTTATGGAATAGCATGTATTACTACTGCATCCAATGACATCAAGACCTTCATGGTTATGGAATAGCATGTATTACTATTGTACCTTAATGACATAAGGACCCCCGTGGTTATAGAATAGCATGTATTACTATTGTACCTAATGACATAAGGACCCCTGTGGTTATAGAATAGCATGTATTACTATTGTACCTTAATGACATAAGGACCCCTGTGGTTATAGAATAGCATGTATTACTGTTGTACCTTAACAACATCAGGACCCCCGTGCTTATGGAATAGCATGTATTAATATTGCATCCAATGACATCAAGACCTTCATAGTTATGGAATAGCATGTATTACTATTGTACCTTAATGACATAAGGGCCCCCATGTTTATAGAATAGCCTGTATTACTATTGTACCTAATCACATAAGGACCTCCATGGTTATAGAATAGCATGTATTACTATTGTACCTAATGACATAAGGACCTCCATGGTTATAGAATAGCCTGTATTACTATTGTACCTTAATGACATAAGGACCCCAGTGGTTATAGAATAGCATGTATTACTATTGTATCTTAATGACATAAGGACCCCCGTGGTTATAGAATAGCATGTATTACTATTGTACCTTAATGACTTAAGGACCCCTGTGGTTATAGAATAGCATGTATTACTATTGTACCTATTGACATAAGGACCCCTGTGGTTATAGAATAGCATGTATTAATATTGCATCCAATGACATCAAGACCTTCATAGTTATGGAATAGCATGTATTACTATTGTACCTTAATGACATAAGGACCTCCATGTTTATAGAATAGCATGTATTACTATTGTACCTAATGACATCAGGACCCCTGTGGTTATAGAATAGCATGTTCTACTATTGTACCTAATGACATAAGGACCCCCATGGTTATAGAATAGCATGTATTACTATTGTACCTAATGACATAAGGACCCCCATGGCTATAGAAAAGCATGTATTACTATTGTACCTAATGACATAAAGACCCCCGTTGCTATAGAATAGCATGTATTACTATTGCACCTAACATAAGACCCTGTTATTATAGAACGATTGCTCCCAATGACATAAGAACTCCAATGGTTATAGAATAACATGAATTACTATGTACCTAATAACATAGGGACCCCCGTGGTTATAAAATAGCGTTTATTACTATTGAACCCAATGACATAAGGCCCCCCGTGGTTATAGAATAGCATGTATTACTATTGTACCTAATGACACAAGGACCCCCATGGTTATAGAATAGCCTGTATTACTATTGTACCTTAATGACATAAGGACCCCTGTGGTTATAGAATAGCGTGTATTACTATTGTACCTAATGACATAAGGACCTCCATGGTTATAGAATAGCCTGTATTACTATTGTACCTTAATGACATAAGGACCCCTGTGGTTATAGAATAGCATGTATTACTATTGTACCTTAATGACATAAGGACCCCTGTGGTTATAGAATAGCATGTATTACTATTGTACCTAATGACATAAGGACCTCCATGGTTATAGAATAGCATGTATTACTATTGTACCTAATCACATAAGGACCCCCGTGGTTATAGAAGAGCATGTATTACTATTGTACCTAATGACATAAGGACCTCCATGGTTATAGAATAGCATGTATTACTATTGTACCTAATCACATAAAGACCTCCATGGTTATAGAATAGCATGTATTACTATTGTACCTAATGACATAAGGACCCCCGTGGTTATAGAATAGCCTGTATTACTATTGTACCTAATCACATAAGGACCTCCATGGTTATAGAAGAGCATTTATTACTATTGTACCTAATCACATAAGGACCTCCATGGTTATAGAATAGCATGTATTACTATTGTACCTAATGACATAAGGGCCCCCATGTTTATAGAATAGCCTGTATTACTATTGTACCTAATCACATAAGGACCTCCATGTTTATAGAATAGCATGTATTACTATTGTACCTAATCACATAAAGACCTCCATGGTTATAGAATAGCATGTATTACTATTGTACCTAATACCATAAGGACCACCGTGGTTATAGAATAGCATGTATTACTATTGTACCTAATGACATAAGGACCCCCGTGCTTATGGAATAGCATGTATTAATATTGCATCCAATGACATCAAGACCTTCATGGTTATAGAATAGCATGTATTACTATTGTACCTTAATGACATAAGGACCCCCGTGGTTATAGAATAGCCTGTATTACTATTGTACCTAATGACATAAGGACCACCATGGTTATAGAATAGCATGTATTACTATTGTACCTAATGACATAAGGACCCCCGTGGTTATAGAATAGCCTGTATTACTATTGTACCTAATGACATAAGGACCCCCATGGTTATAGAATAGCATGTATTACTATTGTACCTAATCACATAAGGACCTCCATGGTTATAGAATAGCATGTATTACTATTGTACCTAATGACATAAGGACCTCCATGGTTATAGAATAGCATGTATTACTATTGTACCTTAATGACATAAGGACCTCCCGTGGTTATAGAATAGCATGTATTACTATTGTACCTAATGACATAAGGACCCCTGTGGTTATAGAATAGCATGTATTACTATTGTACCTAATGACATAAGGACCTCCATGGTTATAGAATAGCCTGTATTACTATTGTACCTAATGACATAAGGACCTCCATGGTTATAGAATAGCCTGTATTACTATTGTACCTAATGACATAAGGACCCCCGTGGTTATAGAATAGCATGTATTATTATTGTACCTTAATGACATAAGGACCCCTGTGGTTATAGAATAGCCTGTATTACTATTGTACCTTAATGACATAAGGACCTCCATGGTTATAGAATAGCATGTATTACTATTGTACCTAATGACATAAGGACCCCCGTGGTTATAGAATAGCATGTATTACTATTGTACCTAATGACATAAGGACCTCCATGGTTATAGAATAGCATGTATTATTATTATTATACCTAATGACATAAGGACCCCCGTGGTTATAGAATAGCCTGTATTACTATTGTACCTTAATGACATAAGGACCCCTGTGGTTATAGAATAGCATGTATTACTGTTGTACCTTAACAACATCAGGATCCCCGTGCTTATGGAATAGCATGTATTAATATTGCATCCAATGACATCAAGACCTTCATAGTTGTGGAATAGCATGTATTACTATTGTACCTTAATGACATAAGGGCCCCCATGTTTATAGAATAGCCTGTATTACTATTGTACCTAATCACATAAGGACCTCCATGGTTATAGAATAGCATGTATTACTATTGTACCTAATGACATAAGGACCCCTGTGGTTATAGAATAGCATGGATTACTATTGCCCCTAATGACATAAGGACCTCCATGGTTATAGAATAGCCTGTATTACTATTGTACCTTAATGACATAAGGACCCCAGTGGTTATAGAATAGCATGTATTACTATTGTATCTTAATGACATAAGGACCCCCGTGTTTATAGAATAGCATGTATTACTATTGTACCTTAATGACTTAAGGACCCCTGTGGTTATAGAATAGCATGTATTACTATTGTACCTATTGACATAAGGACCCCTGTGGTTATAGAATAGCATGTATTAATATTGCATCCAATGACATCTAGACCTTCATAGTTATGGAATAGCATGTATTACTATTGTACCTTAATGACATAAGGACCTCCATGTTTATAGAATAGCATGTATTACTATTGTACCTAATGACATCAGGACCCCTGTGGTTATAGAATAGCATGTTCTACTATTGTACCTAATGACATAAGGACCCCCATGGTTATAGAATAGCATGTATTACTATTGTACCTAATGACATAAGGACCCCCATGGCTATAGAAAAGCATGTATTACTATTGTACCTAATGACATAAAGACCCCCGTTGCTATAGAATAGCATGTATTACTATTGCACCTAACATAAGACCCTGTTATTATAGAACGATTGCTCCCAATGACATAAGAACTCCAATGGTTATAGAATAACATGAATTACTATGTACCTAATAACATAGGGACCCCCGTGGTTATAAAATAGCGTTTATTACTATTGAACCCAATGACATAAGGCCCCCCGTGGTTATAGAATAGCATGTATTACTATTGTACCTAATGACACAAGGACCCCCATGGTTATAGAATAGCCTGTATTACTATTGTACCTTAATGACATAAGGACCCCTGTGGTTATAGAATAGCATGTATTACTATTGTACCTTAATGACATAAGGACCCCTGTGGTTATAGAATAGCATGTATTACTATTGTACCTAATGACATAAGGACCTCCATGGTTATAGAATAGCATGTATTACTATTGTACCTTAATGACATAAGGACCTCCATGGTTATAGAATAGCATGTATTACTATTGTACCTAATCACATAAGGACCCCCGTGGTTATAGAATAGCCTGTATTACTATTGTACCTAATCACATAAGGACCCCCGTGGTTATAGAATAGCATGTATTACTATTGTACCTAATGACATAAGGACCTCCATGGTTATAGAATAGCATGTATTACTATTGTACCTAATCACATAAAGACCTCCATGGTTATAGAATAGCATGTATTACTATTGTACCTAATGACATAAGGACCCCCGTGGTTATAGAATAGCCTGTATTACTATTGTACCTAATCACATAAGGACCTCCATGGTTATAGAAGAGCATGTATTACTATTGTACCTAATGACATAAGGACCTCCATGGTTATAGAATAGCATGTATTACTATTGTACCTAATCACATAAGGACCTCCATGGTTATAGAATAGCATGTATTACTATTGTACCTAATGACATAAGGACCCCCATGGCTATAGAATAGCATGTATTACTATTGTACCTAATGATATAAAAGCCCCCATGTTTATAGAATAGCATGTATTACTATTGTACCTAATCACATAAAGACCTCCATGGTTATAGAATAGCATGTATTACTATTGTACCTAATACCATAAGGACCACCGTGGTTATAGAATAGCATGTATTACTATTGTACCTAATGACATAAGGACCCCCGTGCTTATGGAATAGCATGTATTAATATTGCATCCAATGACATCAAGACCTTCATGGTTATAGAATAGCATGTATTACTATTGTACCTTAATGACATAAGGACCCCGTGGTTATAGAATAGCATGTATTACTATTGTACCTTAATGACATAAGGACCCCCGTGGTTATAGAATAGCCTGTATTACTATTGTACCTAATGACATAAGGACCACCATGGTTATAGAATAGCATGTATTACTATTGTACCTAATGACATAAGGACCCCCGTGGTTATAGAATAGCATGTATTACTATTGCACCCATAGACATCAGGACCTCCCGTGGTTATAGAATAGCATGTATTACTATTGTACCTAATGACATAAGGACCCCTGTGGTTATAGAATAGCCTGTATTACTATTGTACCTAATGACATAAGGACCTCCATGGTTATAGAATAGCCTGTATTACTATTGTACCTAATGACATAAGGACCTCCATGGTTATAGAATAGCCTGTATTACTATTGTACCTAATGACATAAGGACCCCCGTGGTTATAGAATAGCATGTATTATTATTGTACCTTAATGACATAAGGACCCCTGTGGTTATAGAATAGCCTGTATTACTATTGTACCTTAATGACATAAGGACCTCCATGGTTATAGAATAGCATGTATTACTATTGTACCTAATGACATAAGGACCCCCGTGGTTATAGAATAGCATGTATTACTATTGTACCTAATGACATAAGGACCTCCATGGTTATAGAATAGCATGTATTATTATTATTATACCTAATGACATAAGGACCCCCGTGGTTATAGAATAGCCTGTATTACTATTGTACCTAATGACATAAGGACCTCCATGGTTATAGAATAGCATGTATTACTATTGTACCTAATGACATAAGGACCCCTGTGGTTATAGAATAGCATGTATTACTATTGTACCTTAATGACATAAGGACACCTGTGGTTATAGAATAGCCTGTATTACTATTGTACCTTAATGACATAAGGACCTCCATGGTTATAGAATAGCATGTATTACTATTGTACCTAATGACATAAGGACCCCCGTGGTTATAGAATAGCATGTATTACTATTGTACCTAATGACATAAGGACCTCCATGGTTATAGAATAGCATGTATTATTATTATTATACCTAATGACATAAGGACCCCCGTGGTTATAGAATAGCCTGTATTACTATTGTACCTAATGACATAAGGACCTCCATGGTTATAGAATAGCATGTATTACTATTGTACCTAATGACATAAGGACCCCTGTGGTTATAGAATAGCATGTATTACTATTGTACCTTAATGACATAAGGACACCTGTGGTTATAGAATAGCCTGTATTACTATTGTACCTAATGAAATAAGGACCCCCGTGGTTATGGAATAGCATGTATTACTGTTGTACCTTAACAACATCAGGACCCCCGTGCTTATGGAATAGCATGTATTAATATTGCATCCAATGACATCAAGACCTTCATAGTTGTGGAATAGCATGTATTACTATTGTACCTTAATGACATAAGGGCCCCCATGTTTATAGAATAGCCTGTATTACTATTGTACCTAATCACATAAGGACCTCCATGGTTATAGAATAGCATGTATTACTATTGTACCTAATGACATAAGGACCTCCATGGTTATAGAATAGCCTGTATTACTATTGTACCTTAATGACATAAGGACCCCAGTGGTTATAGAATAGCATGTATTACTATTGTATCTTAATGACATAAGGACCCCCGTGTTTATAGAATAGCATGTATTACTATTGTACCTTAATGACTTAAGGACCCCTGTGGTTATAGAATAGCATGTATTACTATTGTACCTATTGACATAAGGACCCCTGTGGTTATAGAATAGCATGTATTAATATTGCATCCAATGACATCAAGACCTTCATAGTTATGGAATAGCATGTATTACTATTGTACCTTAATGACATAAGGACCCCTGTGGTTATAGAATAGCATGTATTACTATTGTACCTAATGACATAAGGACCTCCATGGTTATAGAATAGCATGTATTACTATTGTACCTTAATGACATAAGGACCTCCATGGTTATAGAATAGCATGTATTACTATTGTACCTAATCACATAAGGACCCCCGTGGTTATAGAATAGCATGTATTACTATTGTACCTAATCACATAAGGACCCCCGTGGTTATAGAATAGCATGTATTACTATTGTACCTAATGACATAAGGACCTCCATGGTTATAGAATAGCATGTATTACTATTGTACCTAATCACATAAAGACCTCCATGGTTATAGAATAGCATGTATTACTATTGTACCTAATGACATAAGGACCCCCGTGGTTATAGAATAGCCTGTATTACTATTGTACCTAATCACATAAGGACCTCCATGGTTATAGAAGAGCATGTATTACTATTGTACCTAATGACATAAGGACCTCCATGGTTATAGAATAGCATGTATTACTATTGTACCTAATCACATAAGGACCTCCATGGTTATAGAATAGCATGTATTACTATTGTACCTAATGACATAAGGACCCCCATGGCTATAGAATAGCATGTATTACTATTGTACCTAATGATATAAAAGCCCCCATGTTTATAGAATAGCATGTATTACTATTGTACCTAATCACATAAAGACCTCCATGGTTATAGAATAGCATGTATTACTATTGTACCTAATACCATAAGGACCACCGTGGTTATAGAATAGCATGTATTACTATTGTACCTAATGACAAGGACCCCCGTGCTTATGGAATAGCATGTATTAATATTGCATCCAATGACATCAAGACCTTCATGGTTATAGAATAGCATGTATTACTATTGTACCTTAATGACATAAGGACCCCCGTGGTTATAGAATAGCATGTATTACTATTGTACCTTAATGACATAAGGACCCCCGTGGTTATAGAATAGCCTGTATTACTATTGTACCTAATGACATAAGGACCACCATGGTTATAGAATAGCATGTATTACTATTGTACCTAATGACATAAGGACCCCCGTGGTTATAGAATAGCCTGTATTACTATTGTACCTAATGACATAAGGACCCCCATGGTTATAGAATAGCATGTATTACTATTGTACCTAATCACATAAGGACCTCCATGGTTATAGAATAGCATGTATTACTATTGTACCTAATGACATAAGGACCCCCGTGGTTATAGAATAGCATGTATTACTATTGTACCTAATGACATAAGGACCTCCATGGTTATAGAATAGCATGTATTACTATTGTACCTAATCACATAAGGACCTCCATGGTTATAGAATAGCATGTATTACTATTGTACCTAATGACATAAGGACCTCCATGGTTATAGAATAGCATGTATTACTATTGTACCTAATGACATAAGGACCCCCGTGGTTATAGAATAGCATGTATTACTATTGCACCCATAGACATCAGGACCTCCCGTGGTTATAGAATAGCATGTATTACTATTGTACCTAATGACATAAGGACCTCCATGGTTATAGAATAGCCTGTATTACTATTGTACCTAATGACATAAGGACCCCCGTGGTTATAGAATAGCATGTATTACTATTGTACCTAATGACATAAGGACCCCCGTGGTTATAGAATAGCCTGTATTACTATTGTACCTAATGACATAAGGACCCCCGTGGTTATAGAATAGTATGTATTACTATTGCACCAATAGACATCAGGACCTCCCGTGGTTATAGAATAGCATGTATTACTATTGTACCTAATGACATAAGGACCCCTGTGGTTATAGAATAGCCTGTATTACTATTGTACCTAATGACATAAGGACCTCCATGGTTATAGAATAGCCTGTATTACTATTGTACCTAATGACATAAGGACCTCCATGGTTATAGAATAGCCTGTATTACTATTGTACCTAATGACATAAGGACCCCCGTGGTTATAGAATAGCATGTATTATTATTGTACCTTAATGACATAAGGACCCCTGTGGTTATAGAATAGCCTGTATTACTATTGTACCTTAATGACATAAGGACCTCCATGGTTATAGAATAGCATGTATTACTATTGTACCTAATGACATAAGGACCCCCGTGGTTATAGAATAGCATGTATTACTATTGTACCTAATGACATAAGGACCTCCATGGTTATAGAATAGCCTGTATTACTATTGTACCTTAATAACATCAGGACCCCCGTGCTTATGGAATAGCATGTATTAATATTGCATCCAATGACATCAAGACCTTCATGGTTATGGAATAGCATGTATTACTATTGTACCTTAATGACATAAGGGCCCCCATGTTTATAGAATAACAAGTATTACTATTGTACCTTAATAACATCAAGACCTCCATGGTTATAGAATAGCATGTATTACTATTGTACCTAATCACACAAGGACCCCCTTGGTTATAGAATAGCCTGTATTACTATTGTACCTAATCACATAAGGACCTCCATGGTTATAGAATAGCCTGTATTACTATTGTACCTAATGACATAAGGACCTCCTTGGTTATAGAATACCTGTATTACTATTGTACCTAATCACATAAGGACCTCCATGGTTATAGAATATCATGTATTACTATTGTACCTAATGACATAAGGACCCCTATGGCTATAGAATAGCATGTATTACTATTGTACCTAATGACATAAAAGCCCCCATGTTTATAGAATAGCATGTATTCCTATTGTACCTAATGACATAAGGACCCCCATGGCTATAGAATAGCATGTATTACTATTGTTCCTAATCACATAAGGACCTCCATGGTTATAGAATAGCATGGTCTACTATTGTACCTAATCACATAAGGACCACCATGGTTATAGAATAAAGGCACTGTGGTTATAGAATAGCATGTATTACTATTGTGCCTAATGACATAAGGACCTCCATGGTTATAGAATAGCATGTATTACTATTGTACCTAATCACATAAGGACCTCCATGGTTATAGAATAGCCTGTATTACTATTGTACCTAATGACATAAGGACCCCTATGGCTTTAGAATAGCATGTATTACTATTGTACCTAATGACATAAAAGCCCCCATGTTTATAGAATAGCATGTATTACTATTGTACCTAATCACATAAGGACCTCCATGGTTATAGAATAGCATGTATTACTATTGTACCTAATGACATAAGGACCCCCATGGCTATAGAATAGCATGTATTACTATTGTACCTAATGACATAAGGACCTCCATGGTTATAGAATAGCATGTTCTACTATTGTACCTAATCACATAAGGACCACCATGGTTATAGAATAAGGGCACTGTGGTTATAGAATGGCATGTATTACTATTGTACCTAATGACATAAGGACCCCCATGGCTATAGAAAAGCATGTATTACTATTGTACCTAAAGACATAAAGACCCCTGTTGCTATAGAATAGCATGTATTACTATTGCACCTGACATAAGACCCTGTGATTATAGAACGATTGCTCCCAATGACATAAGAACTCCAATGGTTATAGAATAACATGAATTACTATGTACCTAATAACATAGGGACCCCCGTGGTTATAGAATAGCATTTATTTCTATTAAACCCAATGACATAAGGCCCCCCATGGTTATAGAATAGCATGTATTATTATTGTTCCTAATGACATAAAGACCCCTGTGGTTATTGAATAGTCTGTATTACTAATACACCTAATAACAGCAGGACCCCCGTGGTTATAGAATAGCATGTATTACTATTGTACCTAATGACATAAGGACCCCCGTGGTTATAGAATAGCCTGTATTACTATTGTACCTAATCACATAAGGACCTCCATGGTTATAGAAGAGCATGTATTACTATTGTACCTAATGACATAAGGACCTCCATGGTTATAGAATAGCATGTATTACTATTGTACCTAATCACATAAGGACCTCCATGGTTATAGAATAGCATGTATTACTATTGTACCTAATGACATAAGGACCCCCATGGCTATAGAATAGCATGTATTACTATTGTACCTAATGATATAAAAGCCCCCATGTTTATAGAATAGCATGTATTACTATTGTACCTAATCACATAAAGACCTCCATGGTTATAGAATAGCATGTATTACTATTGCACCCATAGACATCAGGACCTCCCGTGGTTATAGAATAGCATGTATTACTATTGTACCTAATGACATAAGGACCCCTGTGGTTATAGAATAGCCTGTATTACTATTGTACCTAATGACATAAGGACCTCCATGGTTATAGAATAGCCTGTATTACTATTGTACCTAATGACATAAGGACCTCCATGGTTATAGAATAGCCTGTATTACTATTGTACCTAATGACATAAGGACCCCCGTGGTTATAGAATAGCATGTATTATTATTGTACCTTAATGACATAAGGACCCCTGTGGTTATAGAATAGCCTGTATTACTATTGTACCTTAATGACATAAGGACCTCCATGGTTATAGAATAGCATGTATTACTATTGTACCTAATGACATAAGGACCCCCGTGGTTATAGAATAGCATGTATTACTATTGTACCTAATGACATAAGGACCTCCATGGTTATAGAATAGCCTGTATTACTATTGTACCTTAATAACATCAGGACCCCCGTGCTTATGGAATAGCATGTATTAATATTGCATCCAATGACATCAAGACCTTCATGGTTATGGAATAGCATGTAATACTATTGTACCTTAATGACATAAGGGCCCCCATGTTTATAGAATAACAAGTATTACTATTGTACCTTAATAACATCAAGACCTCCATGGTTATAGAATAGCATGTATTACTATTGTACCTAATCACACAAGGACCCCCTTGGTTATAGAATAGCCTGTATTACTATTGTACCTAATCACATAAGGACCTCCATGGTTATAGAATAGCCTGTATTACTATTGTACCTAATGACATAAGGACCTCCTTGGTTATAGAATACCTGTATTACTATTGTACCTAATGACATAAGGACCCCTGTGGTTATAGAATATCATGTATTACTATTGTACCTAATGACATAAGGACCCCTATGGCTATAGAATAGCATGTATTACTATTGTACCTAATGACATAAAAGCCCCCATGTTTATAGAATAGCATGTATTCCTATTGTACCTAATGACATAAGGACCCCCATGGCTATAGAATAGCATGTATTACTATTGTTCCTAATCACATAAGGACCTCCATGGTTATAGAATAGCATGGTCTACTATTGTACCTAATCACATAAGGACCACCATGGTTATAGAATAAAGGCACTGTGGTTATAGAATAGCATGTATTACTATTGTGCCTAATGACATAAGGACCTCCATGGTTATAGAATAGCATGTATTACTATTGTACCTAATCACATAAGGACCTCCATGGTTATAGAATAGCATGTATTACTATTGTACCTAATGACATAAGGACCCCTATGGCTTTAGAATAGCATGTATTACTATTGTACCTAATGACATAAAAGCCCCCATGTTTATAGAATAGCATGTATTACTATTGTACCTAATCACATAAGGACCTCCATGGTTATAGAATAGCATGTATTACTATTGTACCTAATGACATAAGGACCCCCATGGCTATAGAATAGCATGTATTACTATTGTACCTAATGACATAAGGACCTCCATGGTTATAGAATAAGGGCACTGTGGTTATAGAATAGCATGTATTACTATTGTACCTAATGACATAAGGACCCCCATGGCTATAGAAAAGCATGTATTACTATTGTACCTAAAGACATAAAGACCCCTGTTGCTATAGAATAGCAAGTATTACTATTGCACCTGACATAAGACCCTGTGATTATAGAACGATTGCTCCCAATGACATAAGAACTCCAATGGTTATAGAATAACATGAATTACTATGTACCTAATAACATAGGGACCCCCGTGGTTATAGAATAGCATTTATTTCTATTAAACCCAATGACATAAGGCCCCCCATGGTTATAGAATAGCATGTATTATTATTGTTCCTAATGACATAAAGACCCCTGTGGTTATTGAATAGTCTGTATTACTAATACACCTAATAACAGCAGGACCCCCGTGGTTATAGAATAGCATGTATTACTAATGTACCTAATGACATAAGGATCACCGTGGTTATAGAATAGCATGTATTACTATTGCATCTAATAACATTCAGACCCCCGTGGTTATAGAATATCATGTATTACTATTGTACCTAATAACATCTGGACCCCCGTGGTTATAGAATAGCATGTATTACTATTGTACCTAATGACACAAGGACCCCTGTGGTTATAGAATAGCATGTATTACTATTGTACCTAATGACATAATAACCCCCGTGGTTATGGAATAGCATGTATTACTATTGTACCCAATGACATCAGGACCCCCGTGGTTATGGAATAGCTTCTATTACTATTGCACCCAATGACATAAGAACCCCCGTGGTTATGGAATAGCATGTATTATTATTGCACCAAATGACATCAGGACCCCCCGTGGTTATGGAACAGCATGTATTACTTTTGCACCTAATGACATATGGACCTCTGTATATTGAATAGTATGTTTTGCTACTGCCCCTAAAGAAAAGTGCTGCTAATGGCCCTTTGGTTGACCCATCACCGGAGCCCTTTAGGGCCAGAAGAAGGCAAGGATATGGTCGCAGATCTTCAGGAGGACCCTTCCCAGGCTCCTGCTCCAGTAAAAAGAATGTCAAGTTCCTACAGAACATGTAACATTAAGGAATGTGGAGTCATTTTGCTTCTACTAATGGAACCAATTAACAAAACTACCACTATGTAATCCCAGCCTTCCATGCCCCAGTGACCTGCATGGTACATACGACCTGCTGTAATGTCTATTACATTTGTGATGTCACCAGCCACGACGCACAAGTATTTGGAGATAGGTCTATGAATAAAATTATGTTGGTCCTATTGGACATAACAGGCCTGGGCAGACAAACTAGAGATCAGCATGGGAACCAAGAGCCAGTTACTCAGCTATTCACTATGTGTGACATATAGAGTTGGGGGGCATAATGTATCATAAATGTACAATAACTGGCATTCGAAAGGCAGAATGAGGGAAAGTCTCCAAGGAGGAAATTAGGAGAGCAGAGACCCTGAAGGGGTCCAGAGAGCAGAGACCCTGAAGGGGTCCAGAGAGCAGAGACCCTGAAGGGGTCCAGAGAGCAGAGACCCTGAAGGGGTCCAGAGAGCAGAAACCCTGAAGGGGTCCAGAGAGCAGAAACCCTGAAGGGGTCCAGAGAGCAGAAACCCTAAAGGGGTCCAGAGAGCAGAAACCCTGAAGGGGTCCAGAGAGCAGAAACCCTGAATGGGGTCCAGAGAGCAGAAACCCTGAAGGGGTCCAGAGAGGAGAAACCCTGAAGGGGTCCAGAGAGGAGAAACCCTGAAGGGGTCCAGAGAGCAGAGGCCCCGAGGGGTCCAGAGAGCAGAGATCCCGAGGAGTTCAGAGAGGAGAGACCATGAGGGATCCAGAGAGGAGAGACCACGAGGGGGCCAGGGAGGAGAGACCACGAGGGGTCCAGGGAGGAGAGACCCTGGGGAGTCTAGAGACCCTGAAGGTATCCAGAGAGGAGAGGCCCTGTGGGTCCAGAGAGCAGAGACCCTGAAGGGGTCCAAAGAGGAGAGGCCCTGAGGAGTACAGATAGCAGAGAACCTGATGGGATGAGAGAGCAGAGACCCTGAAGGGATGAGAGAGCAGAGACCCTGAAGGGACGAGAGAGCAGACAGCATAGACCCGAGGAGTCTAGAGAGGAACTACCCTGAGGAGTCCTGAGAGGTGAGACCCTGGGGAGTCCAGAGAGCAGAGACCCAGAGGAGTTCAGTGAGTAGAGATCCCGAGGAGTTCAGAGAGGAGAGACCATGAGGGATCCAGAGAGGAGAGACCACGAGGGGTCCAGGGAGGAGAGACCCTGGGGAGTCCAGGGACCCTGAAGGTATCCAGAGAGGAGAGGCCCTGGGGGTCCAGAGAGCAGAGACCCTGAAGGGGTCCAAAGAAGAGAGGCCCTGAGGAGTACAGAAACCCTGATGAGTACAGAGAGCAGAGAACCTGATGGGACGAGAGAGCAGAGAACCTGATGGGACGAGAGAGCAGAGACCCTGAAGGCACGAGAGAGCAGACAGCATAGACCCGAGGAGTCCAGAGAGGAACTACCCTGAGAAGTCCTGAGAGGTGAGACCCGGGGGAGTCCAGAGACCGTGAGGGGGTCCACAGAGCAGAGGCCCTCGGGGTTCCAGAGAGTAGAGACCCTGAGGAGTCCAGGCAGGAGAGACCCTGGGGAGTCCAGAGATCCTGAGGAGTCCAGAGAACAGAGTCCACGAGGGGTCCAAAGAGGAGAGACCCCGAGGAGTCTAGAAAATAATTACCCTGAGGAGTCCAGAGACCGTTAAGGGGTCCAGAGAGCAGAGGCCCTGGGGGTCCAGAGAGGAGAGACCCTGGGAAGTCCAGAGACCCAAGACCCCAAGGAGTCCAGAGAAGAGAGAGACCCAGAGGAGTCTAGAGAGGAATTATCCTGAGGAGTCCGGAGAGGAGACACCCTAGGGAGTCCAGAGACCACGAAGGGGTCCAGAGAGCAGAGGCCCTGGGGGTCCAGAGAGAAGATGCCCTGGGGGTCCAGAGACCCCTAGGGGTCCAGAGAGGAAAGACACAGAGGAGTCCAGAGAGGAG
Source organism: Discoglossus pictus (assembly GCA_027410445.1). Taxonomy (NCBI): domain Eukaryota; kingdom Metazoa; phylum Chordata; class Amphibia; order Anura; family Alytidae; genus Discoglossus; species Discoglossus pictus. The sequence continues at coordinate 53,145 of JAPZIH010000982.1, forward strand.
ATACCCTGGGGAGTCCAGAGAGGAGAGACCCTGGGGAGACCAGAGACTGTGAAGGGGTCCAGAGAGGAGAGGCCCTGGGGGTCCAGAGAGCAGAGACCCTGGGGAGTCCAGAGAGCAGAGACCCTGGGGAGTCCAGAGAGCAGAGACCCTGGGGAGTCCAGAGAGTAGAGACCCTGGGGAGTCCAGAGATCCTGAGGATTCCAGAGAGCAGAGACCACAAGGAGTCTAGAAAATAATTAACCTAAGGAGTCCAGAGAGGAATTAGGATGAGGAGTCCAGAGACTGTGAAGGGGTCCTGAGAGCAGAGGCCCTGGGGAGTCCAGACACCCTGAGGAGTCCAGAGAGCAGAGACACTGGGGAGTCCAGAGACCCTAAAGGGGTCCAGAGAGAAGAGGCCATGAGGAGTCCAGCGACCCTGAGGAGTCCAGAGACCCTGAAGGGGTCTAGAGAGCAGAGGCCCTGAAGGGGTATAGACAGAATAGGCCCTGAGGAGTCCAGAGAATAGAGACCCTGAGGGGGTCCAGAGAACAGAGACCCAGAGGGGGTCCAGTGAATAGAGACCCAGAGGCGGTGCAGAGAACAGAGACCCTGAGGGGGTCCAGAGAACAGAGACCCTGAGGGGGTCCAGAGAACAGAGACCCTGAGGGGGTCCAGAGAACAGAGACCCTGAGGGGTCCAGAGAGAAACCCAGAGTCCAGAGTGGTTCAGAGAGGAGAGACCCTGAAGGGATCGAGAGGAGAGACCCTGTGGAGTCCAGAGAGCATATACCCTGAGGAGTCAAGAGAGATGTTCTTGGGGTCCAGAGAGCAGAGATCCTGAGGGGGTCCACAGAGCAGAGGCCCTGAGGAATCCAGAGAGCAGAAACCATGAGAAGTCCAGATAGGAGAGACCATGAGGAGAGACCCTGAGGAGTCCAGAGATCCCGAGGGTCCAGAGAGGAGACACCAGGGGTACTCGAGAGAGGAGAGACACTGGGGAGTCCAGAGACCCTGAGGGGGCCAAGAGAAGAGATGACTTGGGGGCCCAGAGACCCGGAGGCGTCCAGAGAGCAGAGGCCCTGAGGAGTCCAGAGATCCTGAAGGGATCCCGAGTGGATATACCCTGGGGGTCCAGAGAGCAGAGGCCCTGAGGAATCCAGAGAGCAGAGACCATGGGGAGTCCAGATAACAGAGCTCCTCAGGAGTCCAGACAGCAGAGACCCTGGGGGGTCCAGAGAGGAGGGACCCTGGAAGAGTCCAGAGAGGAGAGACCCCGGAGGAGTCCAGAGAGGAGAGACCCTGGAGGAGTCCAGAGAGGAGAGCCCCTGAGAGTCCAAAGAGCAGAAACCCTGAGGAGCCCAGAGAGCATTGACCCTGAGCAGTCCAGAGAGACCCTGAGGACTCAAGAGATCCTGAAGAGGCCAGAGAGGAGAGATCATGGGGGTCCAGAGAGGAGAGACCCCGGGGGTCCACAGAGGAGACAAACATAGCCTTAGGAGACCATGGAGACTATGAGAGAAGCACACAAGTATTATAAATATATAAATTACTGGCCATTGAAAGGCAGATCTAGGGAGAGTCTCCAAGAAAGAACTTAGGAGAGCAGGGACCCTGAAAAAAACAGAGAGGATAGACCCTGGGGAGTCCCGAGACCCTGAAGGATTCCAGAGAGGAGAGACCCTGGGGTCCAGAGAGCAGAGACCCTGAGGCGTCTAGAGACTTTGAAGGGGTTGAGAGAGCAGAGGCCCTGAGGAGTCGAGAGAGGAGAGACCCTAAAGAGGCCAGAGAGGAGAGACTGTGGAGGTCCAGAGAAAAGAGACCCTGAGGATTAAAGAGAGGAGAGACCCCGGGGGATTAACAGAGGAGACACCCTGAGGAGTCAAGAGAGGAGAAACCATGGGGGTCCACTGAAGAGGCACCCTGAGGAATTTAGAGAGGAGAGACCCTGACCAGTGACAAGAACCTGATGGAGAAGGGCTTTAAAAACACGCTGACTGTAGGGGTATTATATAGTAATATGATAACATGATGTATTTTGTATAATATAATGTAGGAGTCCTATGAGCTTTCTCCTTGTCCAAAGACCCATCACAGGCAACAGCTTGCGTTCTTGCACCAGGGCTGTCAAATGTCATACGTGGTCTCCAATACAATACCAGTCATATAGGTCCCATCCCTGCACTAGATCTGGTCCCATTACAGACGTCCTATCTACAGTGCCTTGCAAAAGTATTCACCCCCCTGGACTTTTTACCTATTTTGTTACATTACAGCCTTAAGTTCAATGTTTGTTTATATGTATTTTATGTGGTGGATCAGAACAAAATAGTCTAAGTTGGTGAAGTGAAATGAGAAAAATATATCGATAAAAATATTTTTTAGAAATAGAAAACAGAAAATTGGCATGGGCGTATGTATTCACCCCCTTTGTTATGAAGCCCATAAAAAGCTCTGGTGCAACCAATTACCTTCAGAAGTCACATAATTAGTGAAATGATGTCCACTTGTGTGCAATCTAAGTGTCACATGATCTGTCATTACATATACACACCTTTTTTTGAAAGGCTCCAGCGGCTGCAACACCTAAGCAAGAGGCGCCACCAACCAAACACTGCCATGAAGACCAAGGAACTCTCCAAACAAGTAAGGGACAATGTTGTTGAGAAGTCAGGGTTAGGTTATTAAAAAATATTTAAATCTTTGATGATCCCCAGGAGCACCATCAAATCTATCCTAACCAAATGGAAAGAACATGGCGCAACAGCAAACCTGCCAAGAGACGGCCGCCCACCAAAACTCACGGACCGGGCAAGGAGGGCATTAATCAGAGAGGCAGCACAGAGACCTAAGGTAACCCCGGAGGAGCTGCAGAGATCCACAGCAGAGACTGGAGTATCTGTACATAGGACGACAATAAGCCGGACGCTCCATAGAGTTGGGCTTTATGCCAGAAGAAAGACAAAAAACAAAATGGCACGTTTTGAGTTTGTGAAAAGGCATGTGGGAGACTCCCAAAATGTATGGAGGAAGGTGCTCTGGTCTCGTGAGACTAAAATTTAACTTTTTCGGCCATCAAAGAAAACGCTATATCTGGTGCAAACCCAACACAACACATCACCCAAAAAACACCATCCCCACAGTGAAACATGGCGGTGGCAGCATCATGCTGTGGGGATGTTTTTCAGCAGCTGGGACTGGGAAACTGAGGGAAAGATGGATGGTGCTAAATACAGGGATATTCTTGAGCAAAACCTGTGCGTGATTTGAGGCTAGGACGGAGGGTCACCTTCCAGCAGGACAAGGACCCCAAACACACGGCTAAAGCAACACTTGGGGGGTTTATGGGAAACATGTAAATGTGTTGGAATGGCCAAGTCACAGCCCAGACCTCAATCCAATGGAAAATCTGTGGTCAGACTTAAAGATTGCTGCTCACATCCAACTTGAAGGAGCTGGGGCAGTTTTGCAAGGAGGAATGGGCAAAGATCCCAGTGGTAAGATGTGGCGAGCTCATAGAGACTTATCCAAAGCGACTTGGAGCTACAAAGTACTGACTTTAGGGGGTGAATAGTTATGCACAGTGACTTTTTCTGTTATTTTGTCCTATTTATTGTTTGCTTCACAATAAAAAAAAACATCTTCCAAGTTGTGGCAGGTTCTGTAAATGAAATGAAGCAAATCCTCAAACAATCACTGTTATGTCCAGGCTGTGAGGCAACAAAACACGAAAAATGCCAAGGGGGGTGAATACTTTTGCAAGGCACGGTATAGTTTGTCATTATGAAGAAATGTTGTTAGAAAGTTTTAAATACATAAATAAATAAACATAATATTTAACTATTGTTTTACTGATAACAGAACTAGAAACCTGGAACGCACCATGGATTCATAGATCTTTGTATGGTTGAATTGAAAGATTGCTATTTCAGTCACCTGATCATAGAACTCAATTGAACAGTAAGCTCCATAAGAATAACCCTCCCCCTCAAGCTTCCGGCAGAGGAGCAGTCCAAGGACACTGGCTAAACACAAATAAATACTAGATGTTTCTCTACAAATGTTTTTATGCTCGCACATTACTCTGCTGCTGATGTATCAATAGAATAATAATAATAATCACCCCACATTCTGCTGGTTCTTTATCTATGGTAATTTAGTCTTCTATCTAAGTTAAAGGAGCGAAATATGATTCATAAGAACACTGTAGTTTGGGGGAACCTTCATATGTTTGTGGATTTTTGTAATGAGCCGGCAATGTGTAGGCCAGAGCTGCGTGGGCAGGGGGTGGATACGTGCCAGCCTGCACATGGCTTTGGAAAGGAAGTAGATCAGTCATCCCAGTCACTAGCAGAATTTGCCATCATTACAATAACACAGGACATACGCGTACGCCTCGTGATGAACATACGCGTACGCCTCGTGATGAACATGAGGATCCGCTGCGCACAGGAACCTAAGATTGGGGCAGAAAACACCAAATGAAACCGGAAAATCATGCAGGAATTTATTGTTCTTGTACCGGCTGCACATAGGGCTCGATCGGTCTATTCTGCCACAGGCACTCCACTCCTCACACACTCTCTCACTCCACTCCTCAAAAAAAAAACAACCTTTCTTCCAACTCTTGCAGCATTCCTCAGACATTCCCGCTCTCCCACCTCCTCAGACACTCTCTTCCTACCTCTCGCTCTACTCCTCAGACTGATACACTCCCTCTCCCACCCTCGCAGCCACTCTCTTCCAGTGCAGTCTCTGTCCTCTCCTGTGGCTCCTCCCTGCAACTCTTTGGATGTTCTGTGGCCTCCGTCTCTGCCCCGACACCCGTATCGCCCTTTGATTGCTCTATGAAGCCACTTTCTCCACCCTCTGCACCCAAGCTCTTTAGATTGGGTGTGTCTCCAGTCACAGTTGTTGTTCGGTGCTTTGCACCCTCAGTCTCGGTGCTCTGCAGGTTCTTCCTGTAACACTCCAGGCTGCAGAGCGGGACATGAGTGCGGGAGCACGAGTACTTTTTGGGGTTTACACATCCTACAATGCTGCAGATGGTTGGCGCGGGCAGTGCCAGGAGTGGTTCCACTGGGGTGGGGCTGGGGATCCCTGGAGGGTAGGACACCGTGATAATGTGGGCGGTGCTCTGATAGCGCATAGTGGGGCAGGGGGGGTGCCTTCCTCTCCTCTCCCTGTTGGGCTTGGCGCCCCTGGACTTGGAGGTCTTAGTCAGCCTCTCTATAGTCTGTTTCTTGCTCTCCTCGGCTTTCTTGGCCGCCTGCAGTCTCCGTTTTCTGGCTTTTTCCTCACGCTTCACCAGCATCTCCTCAGAGAGCTCCTGTGAGGGTGTTGGGTACACAGCTGGGGGGAACAGCGCTGGAGCCTGCTGCTTCTGGAGGAGGGCTTTCTGAATGGAAATAAATGGAGAACAAAATGTAGTGAGACATCAGTGAGGCACCAGTGGTGGTGTCGCCTCTTACCCAATTCTGACCCTTACCTGCCGGGCAGTCAGCAAGGACTCATCGATCTCCCTCTTTAATTCTCCGTTCACGTCCAGTTCACCTCTTTCCAAGGCATCCAACCAACGAGTTTCCTCGTCCTGCTCAGGCTCCACACCGGCCCCCGGGGAGGGGAGGGGGTCCAAGTTACTGTCCTCATCTGTGGGGGAGATCACAATATCTAGGAAGAGGGACATCATGGAAATATGGGAGGGGGTCCAAGTTACTGTCCTCATCTTTGGAGGAGATTACAATATCGAGGACACCATGGAAATATGGGAGGGGGAGTCCTCATCTGTGGGGGAGATCACAATATCTAGGAGAAGTGACACCATGGAAATAGTTGAGGGGCGCACCCAGCATGCATGGAACCCCCAACCTTACCCAGCCATGCTCGATACTGCTCTATGGGCACACCCTCCAGCGGCTCATCATCATCATCATCCACCACCATCAGAGGAGACGGGGACTGAGACAGCTCCGGGACCACAGTGAAGGTGGGCACACTGAGGGGGAAGAGTGATCAGAAGAGGTTAATCAACCGACAGCAACCCCCTCCTGGGTCACCCTGTTGGGGAGGGGCAGACACCTTGTACATTACCTTTTGGTCCCCAGGACCTGTCCCCCCAGTTTAATCTTTAGTTTGAGTTGTGGTTTGGGGGAGCTCTCAGGGGCCCTGGATTTGGGGGTGCCCTCGGGGTACAGGGTGAGCCCCCCTCCATCCTGGTGATGTTTCTTCTTGTGTTTCTTATGTTTCTTGTGCTTCTTCTTGTGAATGCCGTGAGTTCCTGGCTCATCCTCATCACCTTGTGGGAGAAAACTGACCATCAGATTGGAGACCACCACAAATTCTCCTGCCCTAGATAAAGCATCTCGCGGGAACCCTCCACCCCTAGATAGAGCGTCTCACGGGAACTCACCCCCCATAGATAGACCAGCTTGCAAGAACCCTCCACCTCTAGATAGAGCGTCTCACGGGAACTCACCCCCCATAGATAGACCGGCTTGCAAGAACCCACCACCCACCCCTAGATAGATCGCCTTGCGGGAACCCACTACCACAGTGTCATTGCCCCTAGATAGAGCGTCTCACAGGAACACGCCACCAAAGTATCACCTGCACTACAAAGAGCGTCTTAGGGGAACCCACAACCACACGCATCTCACTCCATGGAAAATTCTGCTGATTGAGGATCATGGCCTCCCCCCCGCCCTCCCAGGTCCCCTATGTCAACCCTCTCTATTTTCAGTCCCACCATTCACCCCCCTCACTCGTCCTTACCAGTTCCCCATTCTCTATCCGCCTCCCTGCCCACTCTACTCCGTGTCTCCTTCTCCTCTTCTATCTCCCCCTCTATCCTCCCCTCTCCTTTTCTCTCTCTCCATTCCATTTCTCTCCCCCTCCCTTCTTCTCCACCTCTACCAGACACGCCCTCTCTTTTCTCTCTCACCATTACTCTTTTCTTTCCCTCCTACCAGTCCACTCAATCCTCTCTCCAGCCCCCAGTCTCCCCTCTCTTGTCTTTTCCAGTCCCATCCATCCTCTCTCTCCAGCCCCAGTCTCCCCTCTCGTCCTTACCAGTCCCCTCCATCCTCTCTCTCCAGCCCCAGTCTCCCCTCACGTCATTACCAGTCCCCTCCATCCTCTCTCTCCAGCCCCAGTCTCCCCTCTCTCTCCAGCCCGACTCCCATCTCTAGTCATTACCAGTCCCATCCATCCTCTCTCTCCCCATCCCCACAGACTCCCTTCTGTTCTCCTTACAAGCCCCCAATCCTCACTCTCTCTCTACCTGCAATGTCCCCTCTCTCGTCCTTACCAGTCCCCTCCCCCCTCTCTCCAGTCTCCCCCTCTCTTATCCTAACCAGTCCAATCCATCCCATTCTCCCTTCTCTTGTCTTTTACAGTCTCCCCACTCTCATCCTTAACAGTCCCTTCCACCCTCTCTAATCCAGCCCCACAGTCTCCCTTCTATTATCCTTACCAGTCCCCACCATCCGCTCTCTCTCAATCCTCCCAGTCTCCCCTCTCTCGTCCTTACCAGTCCCATCCATCCTCTCTCTCTCAATCCTCCCAGTCTCCTCTCTCTCGTCCTTACCAGTCCCCTCCATCCTCAGTCTCCCCTGTCTCGTCCTTACCAGTCCCCTTCATCCTCTCTCTCTCCAGCCCGTCTCCTCTCTCACATCCTTACCACTCCCATCCATCCTTTCTCTCCATCCCCAGTCTCCCCTCTCTCGTCCTTACCAGTCCCCTTCATCCTCTCTCTCTCCAGCCCCCCAGTCTCCTCTCTCTCTCTCCAGCCCCCCAGTCTCCCCTCTCTCTCTCTCCAGCCCCCCAGTCTCCCCTCTCTCTCTCTCCAGACCCCCACTCTCCCCTCTCTCTCCGGCCCCCCACTCTCCCCTCTCTCTCCGGCCCCCCACTCTCCCCTCTCTCTCCGGCCCCCCACTCTCCCCTCTCTCTCCGGCCGCCCACTCTCCCCTCTCTCTCCGGCCCCCCGCTCTCCCCTCTCTCTCCGGCCCCCACTCTCTCCAGCCCCCCAGTCTCCCCTCTCTCTCCAGCCCCCCAGTCTCCCCTCTCTCTCTCCAGCCCCCCAGTCTCCCCTCTCTCTCTCCAGCCCCCCAGTCTCCCCTCTCTCTCTCCAGCCCCCCAGTCTCCCCTCTCTCTCTCCAGCCCCCCAGTCTCCCCTCTCTCTCTCCAGCCCCCCAGTCTCCCCTCTCTCTCTCCAGCCCCCCAGTCTCCCCTCTCTCTCTCCAGCCCCCCAGTCTCCCCTCTCTCTCTCCAGCCCCCCAGTCTCCCCTCTCTCTCTCCAGCCCCCCAGTCTCCCCTCTCTCTCTCCAGCCCCCCAGTCTCCCCTCTCTCTCTCCAGCCCCCCAGTCTCCCCTCTCTCTCTCCAGCCCCCCAGTCTCCCCTCTCTCTCTCCAGCCCCCCAGTCTCCCCTCTCTCTCTCCAGCCCCCCAGTCTCCCCTCTCTCTCTCCAGCCCCCCAGTCTCCCCTCTCTCTCTCCAGCCCCCCAGTCTCCCCTCTCTCTCTCCAGCCCCCCAGTCTCCCCTCTCTCTCTCCAGCCCCCCAGTCTCCCCTCTCTCTCTCCAGCCCCCCAGTCTCCCCTCTCTCTCTCCAGCCCCCCAGTCTCCCCTCTCTCTCTCCAGCCCCCCAGTCTCCCCTCTCTCTCTCCAGCCCCCCAGTCTCCCCTCTCTCTCCAGCCCCCCAGTCTCCCCTCTCTCTCTCCAGCCCCCCAGTCTCCCCTCTCTCTCTCCAGCCCCCCAGTCTCCCCTCTCTCTCTCCAGCCCCCCAGTCTCCCCTCTCTCTCTCCAGCCCCCCAGTCTCCCCTCTCTCTCTCCAGCCCCCCAGTCTCCCCTCTCTCTCTCCAGCCCCCCAGTCTCCCCTCTCTCTCTCCAGCCCCCCACTCTCCCCTCTCTCTCCAGCCCCCCACTCTCCCCTCTCTCTCCAGCCCCCCACTCTCCCCTCTCTCTCCAGCCCCCCACTCTCCCCTCTCTCTCCACCCCCCCACTCTCACCTCTATCTCCAGCCCCCCACTCTCACCTCTCTCCCCAGATCCCCACTCTCCCCAGCCCCCCACTCTCCCCTCTCTCCCCAGCCCCCCACTCTCCCCTCTCTCCCCAGCCCCCCACTCTCCCCTCTCTCTCCAGCCCCCCACTCTCCCCTCTCTCTCCAGCCCCCCACTCTCCCCAGCCCCCCACTCTCCCCTCTCTCTCCAGCCCCCCACTCTCCCCTCTCTCTCCAGCCCCCCACTCTCCCCTCTCTCTCCAGCCCCCCACTCTCCCCTCTCTCTCCAGCCCCCCACTCTCCCTCTCTCTCCAGCCCCCACTCTCCCCAGCCCCCCAGTCTCCCCTCTCTCTCTCCAGCCCCCCCACTCTCCCCTCTCTCCCCAGCCCCCCACTCTCCCCTCTCTCTCCAGCCCCCCACTCTCCCCTCTCTCTCCAGCCCCCCACTCTCCCCTCTCTCTCTCCAGCCCCCCACTCTCCCCTCTCTCTCTCCAGCCCCCCACTCTCCCCTCTCTCTCTCCAGCCCCCCACTCTCCCCTCTCTCTCTCCAGCCCCCCACTCTCCCCTCTCTCTCTCCAGCCCCCCACTCTCCCCTCTCTCTCTCCCGCCCCCCACTCTCCCCTCTCTCTCTCCAGCCCCCCACTCTCCCCTCTCTCTCTCCAGCCCCCCACTCTCCCCTCTCTCTCTCCAGCCCCCCACTCTCCCCTCTCTCTCTCCAGCCCCCCACTCTCCCCTCTCTCTCTCCAGCCCCCCACTCTCCCCAGCCCCCCACTCTCCCCTCTCTCTCCAGCCCCCCACTCTCCCCTCTCTCTCCAGCCCCCCACTCTCCCCTCTCTCTCCAGCCCCCCACTCTCCCCTCTCTCTCCAGCCCCCCACTCTCCCCTCTCTCTCCAGCCCCCCACTCTCCCCTCTCTCTCCAGCCCCCCACTCTCCCCTCTCTCTCCAGCCCCCACTCTCCCCAGCCCCCCAGTCTCCCCTCTCTCTCTCCAGCCCCCCACTCTCCCCTCTCTCCCCAGCCCCCCACTCTCCCCTCTCTCCCCAGCCCCCCACTCTCCCCTCTCTCTCTCCAGCCCCCCACTCTCCCCTCTCTCTCTCCAGCCCCCCACTCTCCCCTCTCTCTCTCCAGCCCCCCACTCTCCCCTCTCTCTCTCCAGCCCCCCACTCTCCCCCTCTCTCTCTCCAGCCCCCCACTCTCCCCTCTCTCTCTCCAGCCCCCCACTCTCCCCTCTCTCTCTCCAGCCCCCCACTCTCCCCTCTCTCTCTCCAGCCCCCCACTCTCACCCTCTCTCTCTCCAGCCCCCCACTCTCCCCTCTCTCTCTCCAGCCCCCCACTCTCCCCTCTCTCTCCAGCCCCCCACTCTCCCCTCTCTCTCCAGCCCCCCACTCTCCCCTCTCTCTCCACCCCCCCACTCTCCCCTCTCTCTCCAGCCCCCCACTCTCCCCTCTCTCTCCACCCCCCCACTCTCACCTCTCTCTCCACCCCCCCACTCTCCCCTCTCTCTCCAGCCCCCCACTCTCCCCTCTCTCTCCAGCCCCCCACTCTCCCCTCTCTCTCCAGCCCCCCACTCTCCCCTCTCTCTCCATCCCCCCACTCTCCCCTCTCTCTCCCCTCTCTCTCCAGCCCCCCAGTCTCCCCTCTCTCTCCAGCCCCCGACTCTCCCCTCTCTCTCCAGCCCCCCACTCTCCCCTCTCTCTCCAGCCCTCCCCTCTCTCTCCAGCCCCCCACTCTCCCCTCTCTCTCCAGCCCCCCACTCTCCCCTCTCTCTCCAGCCACCCAGTCTCCCCTCTCTCTCCAGCCACCCAGTCTCCCCTCTCTCTCCAGCCCCCCAGTCTCCTCTCTCTCTCCAGCCCCCCAGTCTCCTCTCTCTCTCCAGCCCCCCAGTCTCCTCTCTCTCTCCAGCCCCCCAGTCTCCTCTCTCTCTCCAGCCCCCCAGTCTCCCCTCTCTCTCCACCCCCCCAGTCTCCCCTCTCTCTCCACCCCTCAGTCTCCTCTCTCTCTCCAGCCCCCCACTTTCCCCTCTCTCTCCAGCCCCCCAGTCTCCTCTCTCTCCCCAGCCCCCCACTCTCCCCTCTCTCTCCAGCCCCCCAGTCTCCCCTCTCTCTCTCCAGCCCCCCACTCTCCCCTCTCTCTCTCCAGCCCCCCACTCTCCCCCAGCCCCCCACTCTCCAGCCCCCCAGTCTCCCCTCTCTCTCTCTCTCCAGCCCCCCACTCTCCCTCCAGCCCCCCACTCTCCCCTCTCTCTCCAGCCCCCCCACTCTCCCCTCTCTCTCCAGCCACCCAGTCTCCCCTCTCTCTCTCCAGCCCCCCCAGTCTCCCCTCTCTCTCTCCAGCCCCCCAGTCTCCCCTCTCTCTCCAGCCCCCCAGTCTCCCCTCTCTCTCGAGCCCCCCCTCTCTCTCTCCAGCCCCCCAGTCTCCCCTCTCTCTCCAGCCCCCCAGTCTCCCCTCTCTCTCCAGCCACCCAGTCTCCTCTCTCTCTCCAGCCCCCAGTCTCCTCTCTCTCTCCAGCCACCCAGTCTCCCCTCTCTCTCCACCCCCCCAGTCTCCCCTCTCTCTCCAGCCCCCCAGTCTCCCCTCTCTCTCCCGCCCCCCAGTCTCCCCTCTCTCTCCACCCCTCAGTCTCCTCTCTCTCTCCAGCCCCCCAGTCTCCCCTCTCTCTCTCCAGCCCCCCAGTCTCCCCTCTCTCTCCAGCCCCCACTCTCCTCTCTCTCTCCAGCCCCCCAGTCTCCCCTCTCTCTTCACCCCTCAGTCTCCTCTCTCTCTCCAGCCCCCCAGTCTCCCCTCTCTCTCCAGCCCCCAGTCTCCCCTCTCTCTCCAGCCCCCAGTCTCCCCTCTCTCTCCAGCCCCCCCAGTCTCCCCTCTCTCTCCAGCCCCCCAGTCTCCCCTCTCTCTCCAGCCCCCCAGTCTCCCCTCTCTCTCCAGCCCCCCAGTCTCCTCTCTCTCTCCAGCCCCCAGTCTCCTCTCTCTCTCTCCAGCCACCCAGTCTCCCCTCTCTCTCCACCCCCCCAGTTTCCCCTCTCTCTCTCCAGCCCCCCAGTCTCCCCTCTCTCTCCAGCCCCCACTCTCCTCTCTCTCTCCAGCCCCCCAGTCTCCCCTCTCTCTTCACCCCTCAGTCTCCTCTCTCTCTCCAGTCTCCCCTCTCTCTCCAGCCCCCAGTCTCCCCTCTCTCCAGCACCCAGTCTCCCCTCTCTCTCCACCCCTCAGTCTCCTCTCTCTCTCCAGCTCCCCACTTTCCCCTCTCTCTCCAGCCCCCCCACTCTCCCCTCTCTCTCTCCAGCCCCCCACTCTCCCCTCTCTCTCTCCAGACCCCCACTCTCCCCTCTCTCCAGACCCCCACTCTCCCCTCTCTCTCCAGCCAACCACTCTCCCCAGCCCCCCATTCTCCCCTCTCTCTCTCCAGCCCCCCACTCTCTCTCCAGCCCCCAATCTCCTCTCTCTCATTCTTACCACTCCCCTCCATCCTCTCTCTCGGTCTCCGATACCAGTTCTTGCTCATGTTCCTGTCTCCTGTATTTGTGCATCATACAACTCTGTTCCCCGCATCGAAAATTAAACCCGGAACCTTCGAGTCAAACACTGTTTCCGGTAATTACATTTCCGTAATGACTTACAGGAAGTTGGTCTTTCTCATGTTTCCTTAACCGCCATATTGTGGCTGGCAATGTTATGGTTCCCCAATGACGCCTTGTGATTAGTGCAGAGACCCTGAAGGTGGCACCGAGCGGCTCTTGGGCGCAGTGATACAACAGAATAAAGACCCCATGAATGGAGTTACTCTGTATGTACTGCTGGCCTTTAGGTGTTAGGTTCTACAACTTTTTCTTGAAGAGGTCAATTAAAAAAAAAAACACACCACATAACTCAATTAGGAATCAGGCACCCACCAGAGGCCCCATCATGCCACAATATATATATATATATATATATATATATATATATATATATATATATATATATATATAGATGAATAATCAGAGTATTGCAGTATATAGTGATACCTTTTTTATTGGACAAACATATTCATAGGTTTCATGACGAGCTTTCGAGAGCGTTCCTCTCTTTGTCGAGTCAGAGTCAATACTGATTATAGATTCACAAATACAGCAAAAAATTCCAGGATTAACAGATAATGTTCTGATCAGCCAGCCGTGCAAGTGTGTGGGGGTGCAGACCAGAGTAAGTAAATTGGGGTCGTAAAACTATTTACGACCCCAATTTACTTACTCTGGTCTGCACCCCCACACACTTGCACGGCTGGCTGATCATGAGGGTATCACTATATACTGCAATACTCTGATTATTCATCTGGATTACTGGACATTCACGGCTACCTCACTCTTTATATATATATATATATATATATATATATATATACATATATATATATATATATATATATATAGTGCACTTAGGATATGCCATAGAATAGGATATAGTACGGCGCGGCACGCCACATAACGCTATTAGGAATCAGGCAACCATCAGAGGCCCCATCATGCCCCAATATATATATATATATATATATATATATAGTGCACTTAGGACATGCCATAGAATAGGATATAGTACGGCGCGGCTCGCCACATAACGCTATTAGGAATCAGGCACCCACCAGAGGCCCAATCATGCCCCAATATATATATATAGTGCACTCAGGACATGCCATAGAATAGGATATAGTACAGCGCGGCGTGCCACATAACGTTATTAGGAATCAGGCACCCACCAGAGGCTCCATCATGCCCCAATATATATATATATATATATATATATATAGTGAACATAGGATATGCCATAGAATAGGATATAGTACGGCGCGGCACGCCGCATAACGCTATTAGGAATCAGGGGCCCCATCATTCCCCAATATATATATATATATATATAGTGCACTTAGGATGTGCCATAGAATAGGATATAGTACGGCGCGACACGCCACTTAACTCTATTAGGAATCAGGCATCCACCAGAGGCCCCGTCATGCCGTCATGCCCCAATATATATATATATATATATATATATATATATATATATATATATATATATATATATATATATATAGTGCACATAGGATATGCCATAGAATAGGATATAGTACGGCGCGGCACGCCACATAAAGCTATTAGGAATCAGGCACCCACCAGAGGCCCCATCATGCCACAATATATATAAAGTGCATATAGGACATGCCTTAGAATAGGATATAGTACAGCGCAGCGTGCCACATAACGCTATTAGGAATCAGTCACCCACCAGAAGCCCCGTCATGCCCCAATATATATATATATATATATATATATATATATATATATATATATATATATATAGTGCACTTAGGACATGCCATAGAATAGGATATAGTACGGCGTAGCACGCCACATAACGCTATTAGGAATCAGGCACCCACCAGAGGCCCAATCATGCCCCAATATATATATATAGTGCACTCAGGACATGCCATAGAATAGGATATAGTACAGCGCGGCGTGCCACATAACATTATTAGGAATCAGGCACCCACCAGAGGCTCCATCATGCCCCAATATATATATATATATATATATATATATATAGTGAACATAGGATATGCCATAGAATAGGATATAGTACGGCGCGGCACGCCGCATAACGCTATTAGGAATCAGGCGCCCCAACATTCCTCAATATATATATATATATATATAGTGCACTTAGGATGTGCCATAGAATAGGATATAGTACGGCGCGACACGCCACTTAACTCTATTAGGAATCAGGCATCCACCAGAGGCCCCGTCATGCCCCAATATATATATATATATATATATATATATATAAAGTGCACTTAGGATGTGCCATAGAATAGGATACAGTACGGCGCGACACGCCACTTAACTCTATTAGGAATCAGGCACCCACCAGAGGCCCCATCATGCCCCAATATATATATATAAAGTGCACTTAGGATGTGCCATAGAATAGGATACAGTACGGCGCGACACGCCACATAACGCTATTAGGAATCAGGCACCCACCAGAGGCCCCATCATGCCCCAATATATATATTGCACATAGGATATGCCATAGAATAGTATATAGTACGGGCCGGCTCGCCACATAACTCTATTAGGAATCAGGCACCCACCAGAGGCCCCATCATGCCCCAATATATATATATCTATAGTGCACTTAGGATATGCCATAGAATAGGATATAGTACGGCGCGGCGTGCCACATAACGCTATTAGGAATCAGGCACCCACCAGAGGCCCCATCATGCACCAATATATATATATATATATATATATATATATATATATATATAGTGCACTTAGGACATGCCATCGAATAGGATATAGTACAACGCGACACGCCACATAACTCTATTAAGAATCAGGCACCCACCAGAGGCCCCATCATGCCACAATATATATAGTGCACATAAGATATGCCATAGAATAGGATATAGTACGGGCCGGATCGCCACATAACGCTATTAGGAATCAGGCACCCACCAGAGGCCCCATCATGCCCCAATATATATATATATATATATATAGTGCACTTAGGATATGCCATAGAATAGGATATAGTACGGCGCGACACTTCACATAACTCTATTAGGAATCAGACACCCACCAGAGGTCCCATCATGCCCCAATATATATATATATATAGTGCACTTAGGATATGCCATAGAATAGGATATAGTACGGGCCGGATCGCCACATAACGCTATTAGGAATCAGGCACCCACCAGAGGCCCCATCATGCCCCAATATATATATATATATAGTGCACTTAGGATATGCCATAGAATAGAATATAGTACGGCGCGGCACACCACATAACGCTATTAGGAATCAGGCACCCACCAGAGGTCCCATCATGCCCCAATATATATATATATATATATACAGTGGATATAAAAGTCTACACACACCTGTTAAAATGTCATTTCAGAACTTTTTCCACCTTTAATGTGACCTATAAACTGTACAATTCAATTGAAAAACAAACTGAAATCTTTTAGGTAGAGGGAAGAAAAAATATAAAAATAAAATAATATGGTTGCATAAGTATGCACACCCTTAAACTAATACTTTGTTGAAGCACCTTGTGATTTTATTACAGCACTCAGTCTTTTTGGGTGTGAGTCTATCCGCATGGCACATTTTGACTTGGCAAGATTTGCCCTCTCTTCTTTGCAAAAACACTCCAAATCTGTCAGATTACGAGGGCATCTCCTGGGCACAGCCCTCTTCAGATCACCCCACAGATTTTCAATTGGATTCAGGTCTGGGCTCTGGCTGGGCCATTCCAAAACTTTAATCTTCTTCAGGTGAAGCCATTCCTTTGTTGATTTGGATGTATGCTTTGGGTCATTGTCATGCTGAAAGATGAAGTTTCTCATCATGTTCAGCTTTCTAGCAGAAGCCTGAAGGTTTTGTGCCAATATTGACTGGTAATTTGAACTGTTCATAATTCCCTCTATCTTAACTAATGCCCCAGTTCCAGCTGAAGAAAAACAGCCCTAAAGCATGATGCTGCCACCACCATGCTTCACTGTGGGTATGGTGTTCTTTTGGTGATGTGCAGTGTTGTTTTTGCGCCAAACATATCTTTTGGAATTATGGCCAAAAAGTTCAACCTTGGTTTCATCACACCATAACACCTTTTCCCACATGCTTTTGGGAGATTTCAGATGTGTTTTTGCAAAATGTAGCCTGGCTTGGATGTTTTTCTTCGTAAGAAAAGGCTTTCGTCTTGCCACTCTACTCCATAGCCCAGACATATGAAGAATACGGGAGATTGTTGTCACATGTACCACACAGCCAGTACTTGCCAGATATTCCTGCAGCTCCTTTAATGTTGCTGTAGGCCTCTTGGTAGCCTCCCAGACCAGTTTTCTTCTTGTCTTTTCATCAATTTTGGAGGGAGCTCCAGTTCTTGGTACTGTTGTGCCATATTTTCTCCACTTGATGATGACTGTCTTCACTGTGTTCCATGGTATATCTAATGCCTTGGAAATTATTTTGTACCCTTCTTCTGACTGATACCTTTTAACAATGAGATCCCTCTGATGCTTTGGAAGCGCTCTGAGGACCATGGCTTTTGCTGTGGGTTCCGACTAAGAAAATTTCAGGAAAGACCAACTAGAGCAGCTGAACTTTTGGAGGATTATTCAGAGGCACTTTAAATGATGGCAGGTGTATGCTGACTCCTATTTAACATTATTTGGAATGTGATTGCTTAATTCTGAACACAGCTACATCCCCAGTTATAAGAGGGTGTGCAGACTTAGGCAACCACATTATTTTTATTTAATTTTTTTCTTCCCTCCACCTAAAAGATTTCAGTTTGTTTTTCAATTGAGTTGTACAGTTTATAGGTCACATTAAAGGAGGAAAAAGTTCCGAAATGATTTATGTTTGTCTCATTTTTTTACAGCACAGAAACCGGACATTTTAACAGGGGTGTGTAGACTTTTTATATCCACTGTATAGTGCACTTAGGATATGCCATAGAATCACATATATAATTGTCATAACTGCGTGTTGTCAAAAGATGTAGCTAACGCTGCATCCCTCGCGAAGCGAGGGCCGCAGTTGCTGGCATGGAGCACCAAAGGCGCTCCTTGCCAGCAACTGCGGGCCTCGCAACATTTACGGACTTACGACACACAAATACAAGACGCGGGACCCCGCAAAAATACGACTTTACGAGCCGACCCGCGCGAACCTCCAAACATTAAAAACACAATAAATACACACAACAAACACATAAAAAGATTACTCACAGCAAGGGGGGCACCCAGGACCTCTACAACTGAAGTTACACCTCCATTTATGTCCAAATTCCAGAGTTTAGACAACCGAAAATCACCTAAGCGAGAGAAAAAATGGCCGCCGAAAAAAACGAAAACAAGGCTATACAAGCACATACAGATTTTCCCCAAAAGCCGGACGAGGTCCAAGAACAAGGACACTAAATCACCAACAGCCGCGTTCCACACATTAGGCGCCATTTTACAACACTAACTTACAGAAACCGGAAGTACACAGCTACCCTAACGGCTTCCCCTCGCGCACGCACACTATTTACACTACACACTGCACACATTGCTCACACTTACACAGCAGCAGCTCCACAGCACTCAAAACACACATTGTATGCTGCAGCAACATGAAAACAGATTGTCAGCTCTTCAGCATAATGATTCCTGCATATATTACTTCCAAATAGGTAAAGTATATTCCTTTATTAATGTATTATTTAGTTCATTACCATACACCAAACAGCATTAGCTCACTTACAATTGGAGTCCGGTCTCACTCGGGGGTGTCAGGTCTCACTCGGGGGTGTCAGGTCTCACTCGGGTGGGTCAGGTCTCACTCTGGTGGGTCAGGTCTCACTCTGGGGAGTCAGGTCTCACTCGGGCAGTCAGGTCTCACTAAGGGGGGTCAGGTCTCATTCAGGGGGGTCAGGTCTCTTGCAGGGGGCAGCTCTCACTCGGGGGTTCAGTACTCACTCGGGAGGGGTCAGGTCTCACGTAGGAGGGGTCGGGTCTCACTCGGGGCGGTCAGGTCTCATTAAGGGGGAGTTATGTCTCATACAGGAAAGGCAGTTCTCACTCGGGGGGGGGGGGGGGTCAGGTCTCACTCAGGGAAGTCAGTTCTCACTCAGGGAAGTCAGGTCTCACTCGGGGGAGTCACGTCTCACTCAGGGGAGTCAGGTCTCACTCAGGGGGAGTAGTTCACACTCAGGGGGAGTCAGGTCACTCTCAGAGGGAGTCAGGTCTCACTCAGGGGGGTCAGGTAACACCCAGGGAATTCAGGTCTCGGGTGGGTCAGGTCTCAGTCGGGGGGGAGGGGTTAGGTCTCACTTGGGGGATACAGGTCTCACTTGGTTGGGGTCAGGTCTCACTCGGGTGGAGTCAGGTCTCACTCGGGTGGAGTCAGGTCTCACTCTGGCAAGGGCAGGTCTCATTCAGGTGGAGTCAGGTCTCACTCGTGGGGGTCAGGTCTCACTTGGGGGGGTCAGGTGTCACTCAGGGCTCGGGTGGAGTAAGGTCTCACTCGGGTGGAGTCAGGTCTCACTCGGGGGTAGCCCAGTCTCACTCAGAGGGGTCCGGTCTCACTCCGGGGGTGGTCAGGTCTCACTTGGGGGAGTCAGATCTCACTTGGGAAAGTCAGGTCTCACTCTGGTGGGAGTCAGGACTCACTCGGGCAGTCAGGACTCCCTAAGGGGGTCAGGTTTCACTAAGGGGGGTCAGGTCTCATTCAGGGGGCAGGTCTCTTGCAGGGGGGCACGTCTCACTCGGTAGGGGTCAGGACTCCCTCGGAAGGGGTCAGGTCTCACTCAGGGGGGTCAAGTCTCACTCAAGGGGGTCAGTTCTCACTCAGGGGAGTCCGGTCTCACTCGGGGGGGGGGGTCAGGTCTCACTTGGGGTAGTCAGGTCTCACTCGGGCAGTCAGGTCTCACTAAGGGGGGTCAAGGCTCACTAAGGGGGGTCAGGTCTTATTCAGGGGGGCCAGGTCTCTTGCAGGGGGGCAGGTCTCACTCGGGGGGTCAGGACTCACTCGGGAGGGGTCAGGACTCACTCGGGAGGGGTCAGGTCTCACTCGGGGGGGTCAGGTCTCACTCGGGCAGTCAGGTCTCACTAAGGGGGGTCAGGTCTCATTCAGGGGGGTCAGGTCTCACTAAGGGCGAGTCTGGTCTCATTCAGGGGGGCCAGGTCTCACTCGGGCAGTCAGGTCTCACTCGGGCAGTCAGGTCTCACTAAGGGGGGTCAGGTCTCATTCGGGGGGCAGGTCTCACTCGGGTGGGTCAGGACTCACTTGGGGTGGGTCAGGTCTCACTCAGGGGGGTGAGGTCTCACTAAGGGGGGTCAGGTCTCACTAAGGGGGGTCAGATCTCACTCGGGCAGTCAGGTCTCACTCGGGCAGTCAGGTCTCACTAAGGGGGGTCAGGTCTCATTCGGGGGGCAGGTCTCACTCGGGTGGGGTCAGGACTCACTTGGGGTGGGTCAGGTCTCACTCGAGGGGTCAGGTCTCACTTGGCAGAGTCAGGTCTCACTCGGGCAGTCAGGTCTCACTCGGGCATTCAGGTCTCACTCAGGGGGGTCATGTCTCACTAAGGGGGGTCAGGTCTCACTAAGGGGGGTCAGGTCTCATTCAGGGGGGCCAGGTCTCACTCGGGGGGGTCAGGTCTCACTCGGGGGGAGTCAGGCTTAACTCAGGGGTCAGGTCTAACTCAGTGGGGTCAGATCTCACTCGGGTGGAGTAAGGTCTCACAAGGATGGAAGCAGGTCTCACTCGGGGGTAGTCCAGTCTCAATCAGAGGGGTCCGCTCTCACTCAGGGGAGGTCAGATTTCACTGGGGGGGTGGAGTCAGGTCTCATTCGGGGGTTGTCAGGTCTCACTCAGGAGTTTCAGATCTCACTCGGGGAGTCAGGTCTCACTCTGGGGGGTTAGGTCTCACTCGGGTAGAATCAGGTCTCATTCGGGTGTGGTCAGGTCTCACTCTGGGGGGTCAGGTCTCACTCAGGGGGTTCAGGTCTTACTCAGGGGAGTCAGGTCTCATTCACATGGAGTCAGGTCTCACTCGGGGGGGTCAGGTCTCACTCAGGAGGGAGTCAGGTCTCACTCGGGGGGGGAGTCACGACTCACTCGGTGGGTCAGGTCTCACTCTGGTGGGTCAGGTCTCAATCGGGGGGGTCAGGTCTCACTTGGGGGAGTTAGGTCTCACTCGGGCAGTCAGGTCTCACTAAGGGGGGTCAGGTCTCATTCAGTGGGGTCAGGTCTAATTCGAGGGGGCAGGTCTCTTGCAGTGGGGCACGTCTCACTCGGGAGGGGTCAGGACTCCCTCGGGAGGGGTCAGGTCTCACTCAGGAAGGTCAAGTCTCACTCAAGGGTGTCAGTTCTCACTCAGGGGAGTCAGGTCTCACTCGGGGGGGGCAGGTCTCACTTGGGGTAGTCAGGTCTCACTCGGGCAGTCAGGTCTCACTAAGGGGGGTCAAGGCTCACAAAGGGGGGTCAGGTCTTATTCAGGGGGGCCAGGTCTCTTGCAGGGGGGCAGGTCTCACTCGGGGGGTCAGGACTCACTCGGGAGGGGTCAGGACTCACTCGGGAGGGGTCAGGTCTCACTCGGGAGGGGTCAGGTCTCACTCGGGAGGGTCAGGTCTCAGTCGGGCAGTCAGGTCTCACTCGGGCAGTCAGGTCTCACTCTGGCATTCAGGTCTCACTAAGGGGGTTCAGGTCTCATTCAGGTGGGTCAGGTCTCATTCAGGGGGGCCAGGTCTCACTCGGGGGGTCAGGTCTAACTCAGGGGGGTCAGATCTTACTCGGGCAGTCAGGTCTCACTCGGGCAGTCAGGTCTCACTAAGGGGGGTCAGGTCTCATTCAGGGGGGCAGGTCTCACTCGGGAGGGGTCAGGACTCACTTGGGATGGGTCAGGTCTCACTTGGGCAGTCAGGTCTCACTCGGGCATTCAGGTCTCACTCAGGGGGGTCAGGTCTCACTAAGGGGGGTCAGGTCTCATTCAGGGGGCCAGGTCTCACTCGGGGGGGTCAGCTCTCACTCGGGGGGAGTCAGGCTTAACTCGGGGGTCAGGTCTAACTCAGTGGGGTCAGATCTCACTCGGGTGGAGTAAGATCTCACAAGGGTGGAAGCAGGTCTCACTCGGGGGTAGTCCAGTCTCAATCAGAGGGGTCCGTTCTCACTCCAGGGAGGTCAGATCACACTGGGGGGGTGGAGTCAGGTATTATTCGGGGGTTGTCAGGTCTCACTCAGGAGTGTCAGGTCTCACTCGGGGAGTCAGGTCTCACTCTGGGGGGTTAGGTCTTACTCGGGTAGAATCAGGTCTCACTCGGGTGTGGTCAGGTCTCACTCTGGGGGGGTCAGGTCTCATTCTGGGGGGTCAGGTCTCACTCATGGGGTTCAGGTCTTACTCAGGGGAGTCAGGTCTCATTCACGTGGAATCAGGTCTCACTCGGGTGGGTCAGGTCTCACTCTGGTGGGTCAGGTCTCAATCGGGGGGGTCAGGTCTCACTTGGGGGAGTTAGGTCTCACTCGGGCAGTCAGGTCTCACTAAGGGGGGTCAGGTCTCATTCAGGGGGGTCAGGTCTCACTAAGGGCGAGTCTGGTCTCATTCAGGGGGGCCAGGTCTCACTCAGGGGGGTCAGTTCTCACTCAGGGGGGTCAGGTCTCACTCGGGGGGGTCAGGTCTCACTTGGGGTAGTCAGGTCTCACTCGGGCAGTCAGGTCTCACTAAGGGGGGTCAAGGCTCACAAAGGGGGGTCAGGTCTTATTCAGGGGGCCAGGTCTCTTGCAGGGGGCAGATCTCACTCGGGGGGTCAGGACTCACTCGGGAGGGCTCAGGACTCACTTGGGAGGGGTCAGGTCTCACTTGGGAGGGGTCAGGTCTCACTCGGGGGGGTCAGGTCTCACTCGAGCAGTCAGGGTTCACTCTGGCATTCAGGTCTCACTAAGGGGGGTCAGGTCTCACTAATGGCGAGTCAGGTCTCATTCAGGGGGGCCAGGTCTCACTCGGGGGGTCAGGTCTAACTCAGGGGGCTCAGATCTCACTCGGGCAGTCAGGTCTCACTCGGGCAGTCAGGTCTCACTAAGGGGGGTCAGGTCTCATTCAGGGGGGTCAGGTCTCATTCAGGGGGGTTCAGGTCTCATTCAGGGGGCAAGGTATCTTGCAGGGGGCAGGACTCACTTGGGAGGGGTCAGGTCTCACTTGGCAGAGTCAGGTCTCACTCGGGCAGTCAGGTCTCACTTGGGGGTGGGTTGGGTTTCACTCGGGGGGGTCAGGTCTCACTCGTGGGGGTCAGGTCTCACTTGGCAGAGTCAGGTCTCACTCGGGCAGTCAGGTCTCACTCGGGCAGTCAGGTCTCACTCGGGCATTCAGGTCTCACTCAGGGGGGTCAGGTCTCATTCAGTGGGGTCAGATCTCACTCGGGTGGAGTAAGGTCTCACAAGGGTGGAAGCAGGTCTCACTCGGGGGTAGTCCAGTCTCAATCAGAGGGGTCCGTTCTCACTCTGGGGAGGTCAGATTTCACTGGGGGGGTGGAGTCAGGTCTCATTCGGGGGTTGTCAGGTCTCACTCAGGGGGGGAGTCAGGTCTCACTCGGTTGGAGTCGATCTCACTCGGGGGAGTCAGGTCTTACTCGGGGGTGGGGGTCAGGTCTCACTCAGGGGTGTCAGGTCTCACTCTGTTGGAGTCAGATCTCACTCTGGGGGGTCAGGTCTCACTCTGGGGGGGTCAGGTCTCATTCGGGGGTTGTCAGGTCTCACTCGGGGAGGGAGTCAGGTCTCACTCGGTTGGAGTCGATCTCACTCTGGGGAGTCAGGTCTTACTCGGGGTGGGGGTCAGGTCTCACTCAGGGGTGTCAGGTCTCACTCTGTTGGAGTCAGATCTCACTCTGGGGGGTCAGGTCTCACTCTGGGGGGTTAGGTCTCACTCGGGTAGAATCAGGTCTCACTCAGGGGGGGTCAAGTCTCACTCTGGGGGGTCAGGTCTCACTCTGGGGGTCAGGTCGCACTCAGGGGGTTCAGGTCTTACTCAGGGGAGTCAGGTCTCATTCAGGTGGAGTCAGGTATCACTCGGGGGGGGTCAGGTCTTACTCGGGAGGGAGTCAGGTCTCACTCGGGGGGGGGGGTCAGGACTCACTTGGGTGTGTCAGGTCTCACTCTGGTGGGTCAGGTCTCACTCGGGGGGGGGGGGTCAGATCACACTTGGGGGAGTTAGGTCTCACTCGGGCATTCAGGTCTCACTAAGGGGAGTCAGGTCTCATTCAGGGTGGTCAGGTCTAATTCAAGGGGGCAGGTCTCTTGCAGGGGGGCACATCTCACTCGGGAGGGGTCAGGACTCCCTCAGTAGGGGGCACGTCTCACTCAGGAGGGGTCAGGACTCCCTCAGGATGGGTCAGATCTCACTTAGGGGGGTCAAGTCTCACTCAAGGGGGTCAGGTCTCCCTCAGGGGAGTCAGGTCTCACTTGGGGGAGTCAGGTCTCACTCTGCTGAGTCAGGTCTCACTCGGGGGGCTCAGGGGGAGTCAGGTCTCACTCGGGCAGTCAGGTCTCACTATGGCAGTCAGGTCTCACTAAGGGGGGTCAAGTCTCACTAAGGGGGTCAGGTCTAATTCAGGGGGGGCAGGTCTCTTGCAGGGGGGGCAGGTCTCACTCGGGGGTCAGGACTCACTCGGGAGGGGTCAGGTCTCACTCTTGGGGTGTCAGGTCTCACTCTGGGGGGTCAGGTCTCACTCTGGGGGGGGTCAGGTCTCACTCAGATAGAATCAGGTCTAACTCGAGGGGGGTCAGATCTTACTCGCTGGGGTCAGGTCTCACTTTTGGGGGGTAAGGTCTCACTCAGGGGAGCAGGTCTCACTTGGGGGAGTCAGGTCTCATAAGTGGGGTCAGGTCTCACTCGGATGGAGTCAGGTCCAACTCGAGGGGGGTCAGATCTCACTCACGGGGGTCTGGTCTAACTCAGGGGTTCAGATCTCACTCGGGTGGAGTCAGGTCTCACTCGGGGGTAACCCAGTCTCACTCAGAGGGGTCCGGTCTCACTCCGGGGGTGGTCAGGTCTCACTCGGGAGGAGTCAGGTCTCACTCGGGGGGGAGTCAGGACTCACTCGGGCAGTCAGGTCTCACTAAGGGGAGACAGGTCTCACTAAGGGGGGTCAGGTCTCATTCAGGGGGGTCAGGTGTAGTTTGGGAGAGCAGGTCTCTTGCAGGGGGGCACGTCTCACTCGGGAGGGGTCAGGACTCCCTCAGGAGGGGTCAGGTCTCACACAAGGGGGTCAAGTCTCACTCTGGGGGATCAGGTCACACTCAGGGGAGTCAGGTCTCACTTTGCTGAGTCAGGTCTCACTCGGGGGGGTCAGGTCTCACTTGGGGTAGTCAGGTCTCACTCGGCAGTCAGGTCTCACTAAGGGGGGTCAAGTCTCACTAAGGGGGGTCAGGTCTCACTCAGGAGGGGTCAGGTCTCACTAAGGGGAGTCAGGTCTCACTCGGCAGTCAGGTCTCACTAAGGGGGGTCAAGTCTCACTAAGGGGGGTCAGGTCTAATTCAGGGGGGCAGGTCTCTTGCAGGGGGGCAGGTCTCACTCGGGGGGTCAGGACTCACTCGGGAGGGGTCAGAACTCACTCGGGAGGGGTCAGGTCTCACTCAGGGGGGTCTCACTCGGGTATTCAGGTCTCACAAAGGGGGTCAGGTCTCATTCAGGGGGGTCAGGTCTCACTAAGGGCGGGTCAGGTCTCATTCAGGGGGGTCTCACTCAGGCATTCAGGTCTCACAAAGGGGGGGTCAGGTCTCATTCAGGGGGGCCAGGTCTCACTCGGGGGCGTTAGATCTCACTCGGGCAGTCAGGTCTCACTCGGGCAGTTCTCACTGGGGAGGGAGTCAGGTCTCCTTCGGGGGTTGTCAGGTCTCATTCGGTATGAGACGATCTTACTCGGGGGAGTCAGGTCTTACTCGGGGGTGGGGATCAGGTCTCACTCAGGGGTGTCAGGTCTTACTCGGTTGGAGTCAGATCTCACTCGGGGGAGTCAGGTCTCACTCTGGGGGGTGGTCAGGTCTCACTCTGGTAGAATCAGGTCTCACTTGGGGGGGTCAAGTCTCACTCGGGGGGGGTCATGTCTCACTCTGGGGAGTCAGGTCTCATTCAAGTGGAGTCAGGTCTCACTCGGGGGGGTAGGGTCTCACTCGGGCAGGTCAGGTCTCACTCTAGTGGGTCAGGTCTCACTCGGGGGGGGGGTCAGGTCTCACTTGGGGGAGTCAGGTCTCACTCGGGCAGTCAGGTCTCACTAAGGGGGTCAGGTCTCATTCAGGGGGGTCAGGTCTAATTCGGGGGGCAGGTCTCTTGCAGGGAGGGCACGTCTCACTCGGGAGGGGTCAGGACTCCCTCGGGAGGGGTCAGTTCTCACTTGGGGGAGTCAGGTCTCACTCGGGGGTGGGTCAGGTCTCATTTGGGGGAGTCAGGTCTCACTTGGGCAGTCAGGTCTCACTAAGGGGGGTCAAGTCTCACTAAGGTGGTCAGGTCTAATTCAGGGGGGGCAGGTCTCACTCTGGGGGGGTCAGGTCTCACTCTGGGGGGATCAGGTCTCACTGAGGGGGAGTAGTTCACACTCAGAAGGAGTCAGGTCACTCTCAGAGGGAGTCAGGTCTCACTCAGGGGGAGTCAGGTCTCACTCAGGGGGAGTCAGGTCTCACTCAGGAGCTGTCAGGTCACACCCAGGGCAGTCAGGTCTCACTCGGGTGGGTCAGGTCTCACTCGGGGGGGGGGGGGGGGTCAGTTCTCACTAGGGTGGAGTCAGGTCTCACTCAGGGGGGTCAGGTGTCACTCAGGGTCGACAGGTCCCACTCGGGGAGTCAGGTCTCACTCAGGTGGAGTCAGTTCTCACTCAAGGGGTGGTCAGGTCTCACTCGGGGGGGGGGGGTCAGGTCTAACTCAGGGGTTGCGCAGGTCTCACTCGGGGGAGTCAAGTCTCATAAGTGGGGTCAGGTCTCACTCGGATGGAGTCAGGTCTAACTCGAGGGGGGTCAGATCTCACTCTGGTGGAGTCAGGTCTCACTCGGGTGGAGTCAGGTCTCACTCGGGTGGAGTCAGGTCTCACTCGGGTGGAGTCAGGTCTCACTCGGGGGTAGCCCAGTCTCACTCAGAGGGGTCCGGTCTCACTCCGGGGGTGGTCAGGTCTCACTTGGGGGAGTCAGATCTCACTTGGGAAAGTCAGGTCTCACTCTGGTGGGAGTCAGGTCTCACTCGGGGGGGAGTCAGGACTCACTCGGGCAGTCAGGTCTCCCTAAGGAGGTCAGGTCTCACTAAGGGGGGTAAGGTCTCATTCAGGGGGTCAGGTCTAATTCGGGGGAGAGGTCTCTTGCAGGGTGGGCACGTCTCACTCGGGAGGGGTCAGGACTCCCTCGGGAGGGGTCAGGTCTCACTCAGGGGGGTGAGGTCTCACTCAGGGGAGTCAGGTCTCACTCTGGTGGGTCAGGTCTCACTCAGGGGAGTCAGGTCTCACTTGGGTGGGAAAGGTCTCACTCAGGGGAGTCAGGTCTCACTTGGGTTGGGAAAGGTCTCACTCAGGGGGAGTCAGGTCTCACTCGGGCAGTCAGGTCTCACTCGGGCAGTCAGGTCTCACTAAGGGGGGTCAAGTCTCACTAAGGGGGGTCAGGTCTAATTCAGGTCGGCCGGGTCTCTTGCAGGGGGGCAGGTCTCACTCGGGAGGGGTCAGGACTCACTCGGGAGGGGTCAGGACTCACTCGGGAGGGGTCAGGACTCACTCGGGAGGGGTCAGGTCTCACTCTGGGGGATCAGGTCACACTCAGGGGAGTCAGGTCTCACTTTGCTGAGTCAGGTCTCACTCGGGTGGGTCAGGTCTCATTTGGGGGAGTCAGGTCTCACTTGGGCAGTCAGGTCTCACTAAGGGGGGTCAAGTCTCACTAAGGTGGTCAGGTCTAATTCAGGGGGGCCAGGTCTCACTCTGGGGGGGTCAGGTCTCACTCTGGGGGGGGTCAGGTCTCACTCAGGGGGAGTAGTTCACACTCAGAAGGAGTCAGGTCACTCTCAGAGGGAGTCAGGTCTCACTCAGGGGGAGTCAGGTCTCACTCAGGGGGAGTCAGGTCTCACTCAGGGGGAGTCAGGTCACACCCAGGGCAGTCAGTTCTCACTCGGGTGGGTCAGGTCTCACTCGGGGGGGGGGGTCAGTTCTCACTAGGGTGGAGTCAGGTCTCACTCACGGGGGTCAGGTGTCACTCAGGGTCGACAGGTCCCACTCGGGGAGTCAGGTCTCACTCAGGTGGAGTCAGTTCTCACTCAAGGGGTGGTCAGGTCTCACTCGGGGGGGGGGGGGGTCAGGTCTAACTCAGGGGTTGCGCAGGTCTCACTCGGGGGAGTCAAGTCTCATAAGTGGGGTCAGGTCTCACTCGGATGGAGTCAGGTCTAACTCGAGGGGGGTCAGATCTCACTCTGGTGGAGTCAGGTCTCACTCAGGGGGTCAGGTCTCACTCGGGTGGAGTCAGGTCTCACTCGGGTGGAGTCAGGTCTCACTCGGGGGTAGCCCAGTCTCACTCAGAGGGGTCCGGTCTCACTCCGGGGGTGGTCAGGTCTCACTTGGGGGAGTCAGATCTCACTTGGGAAAGTCAGGTCTCACTCTGGTGGGAGTCAGGTCTCACTCGGGGGGGAGTCAGGACTCACTCGGGCAGTCAGGTCTCCCTAAGGAGGTCAGGTCTCACTAAGGGGGGTAAGGTCTCATTCAGGGGGTCAGGTCTAATTCGGGGGAGAGGTCTCTTGCAGGGTGGGCACGTCTCACTCGGGAGGGGTCAGGGCTCCCTCGGGAGGGGTCAGGTCTCACTCAGGGGGGTCAAGTCTCACTCAGGAGGGGTCAGGTCTCACTCAGGGGAGTCAGGTCTCACTCAGGGGAGTCAGGTCTCACTCGGGGGGCCAGGTCTCACTCAGGGGAGTCAGGTCTCACTTTGCTGAGTCAGGTCTCACTCGGGGGGAGTCAGGTCTCACTCGGGCAGTCAGGTCTCACTCGGGCAGTCAGGTCTCACTAAGGGGGGTCAAGTCTCACTAAGGGGGGTCAGGTCTAATTCAGGTCGGCCAGGTCTCTTGCAGGGGGGCAGGTCTCACTCGGGAGGGGTCAGGACTCACTCGGGAGGGGTCAGGACTCACTCGGGAGGGGTCAGGACTCACTCAGGGGAGTCAGGTCTCACTCTGGGGGATCAGGTCACACTCAGGGGAGTCAGGTCTCACTTTGCTGAGTCAGGTCTCACTCGGGGGGGTCAGGTCTCACTTGGGGTAGTCAGGTCTCACTCGGGCAGTCAGGTCTTACTAAGGGGGGTCAAGTCTCACTAAGGGGGGTCAGGTCTAATTCAGAGCGGCCAGGTCTCTTACAGTGGGGCATGTCTCACTCGGGGGGTCAGGACTCACTCGGGAGGGGTCAGGACTCACTCGGTAGGGGTCAGGTCTCACTCGGGAGGGGTCAGGTCTCACTCAGGGGGGTGAGGTCTCACTCAGGGGAGTGAGGTCTCACTCAGGGGAGTCAGGTCTCACTCGGGGGGGGTCAGGTCTCACTTGGGGTAGTCAGGTCTTACTCGGGCAGTCAGGTCTCACTAAGGGGGGTCAAGGCTCACTAAGGGGGGTCAGGTTTTATTCAGGTGGGCCAGGTCTCTTGCAGGGGGGCAGGTCTCACTCGGGGGGGGGTCAGGACTCACTCGGGAGGGGTCAGGACTCACTCGGGAGGGGTCAGGTCTCACTCGGGAGGGTCAGGTCTCACTCGGGCAGTCAGGTCTAACTCTGGCATTCAGGTCTCACAAAGGGGGGTCAGGTCTCATTCAGGGGGGTCAGGTCTCACTAAGGGCGGATCAGGTCTCATTCAGGTGGGCCAGGTCTCACTCGGGGGGTCAGGTAAACTCAGGGGGGTCAGATTTTACTCGGGCATTCAGGTCTCACTCGGGGGGGTCAGGTCTCACTTGGGGTAGTCAGGTCTCACTCGGGCAGTCAGGTCTTACTAAGGGGGGTCAAGTCTCACTAAGGGGGGTCAGGTCTAATTCAGAGCGGCCAGGTCTCTTACAGTGGGGCATGTCTCACTCGGGGGGTCAGGACTCACTCGGGAGGGGTCAGGACTCACTCGGTAGGGGTCAGGTCTCACTCGGGAGGGGTCAGGTCTCACTCAGGGGGGTCAAGTCTCACTCATGGGGGTCAGTTCTCACTCAGGGGAGTCAGGTCTCACTCGGGGGGGGGTCAGGTCTCACTTGGGGTAGTCAGGTCTTACTCGGGCAGTCAGGTCTCACTAAGGGGGGTCAAGGCTCACTAAGGGGGGTCAGGTTTTATTCAGGTGGGCCAGGTCTCTTGCAGGGGGGCAGGTCTCACTCGGGGGGGGGGGGTCAGGACTCACTCGGGAGGGGTCAGGACTCACTCAGGAGGGGTCAGGTCTCACTCGGGAGGGTCAGGTCTCACTCGGGCAGTCAGGTCTAACTCTGGCATTCAGGTCTCACAAAGGGGGGTCAGGTCTCATTCAGGGGGGTCAGGTCTCACTAAGGGCGGATCAGGTCTCATTCAGGTGGGCCAGGTCTCACTCGGGGGGTCAGGTCAAACTCAGGGGGGTCAGATTTTACTCGGGCATTCAGGTCTCACTAAGGGGGGTCAGGTCTCATTCAGGGGGGCTAGGTCTCATTCAGGGGGGCCAGGTCTCTTGCAGGGGGGGCAGGTCTCACTCAGGAGGGGACAGGACTCACTTGGGAGGGGTCAGGTCTCACTCGGGGGGGTCAGGTCTCACTTGGCGGAGTCAGGTCTCACTCGGGCAGACAGGTCTCTCTCGGGCATTCAGGTCTCACTAAGGGGGTCAGATCTCATTCAGGGGGGTCAGGTCTCACTAAGGAGGGTCAGGTCTCATTCAGGGGGGGGGTCAGGTCTCACTCGGGGGGAGTCAGGTCTGACTCGGGTGGGTCAGATCTCACTAAGGGGGTCAGGTCTCACTCGGGTGGAGTAAGGTCTCACTCGGGTGGAGTCAGGTCTCACTCGGGGGTAGTCCAGTCTCAATCAGAGGGGTCCGGTCTCACTCCGGGGAGGTCAGATCTCACTGGGGAGGGAGTCAGGTCTCATTCAGGGTTGTTAGGTCTCACTCGGGGAGGGAGTCAGGTCTCACTCGGTTTGAGACGATCTCACTCGGGGGAGTCAGGTCTTACTCGGGGGTGGGGGTCAGGTCTCACTAAGGGGTGTCAGGTCTCACTCGGTTGGAGTCAGATCTCACTCGGGGGAGTCAGGTCTCACTCTGGGGGGGGGGTCAGGTCTCACTCAGGTAGAATCAGGTCTCACTCGGGGGGGTAGGGTCTCATTCCGTGGGGTCAGGTCTCTTGCAGGGGGGGCACGTCTCACTCGGGAGGGGTCAGGACTCCCTCGGGAGGGGTCAGGTCTCACTCAGGGGAGTCAGGTCTCCCCTGTGTGGATAAGATCTCACTTGGGGAAGTCAGGTCTCACTCGGGGAGGGGGGTCAGGTCTCATTTGGGGGAGTCAGGTCTCACTCAGGCAGTCAGGTCTCACTCGGGCAGTCAGGTCTCACTAAGGGGGGTCAAGTCTCACTAAGGGGGGTCAGGTCTAATTCAGGGGGGCCAGTTCTCTTGCAGGGGCAAGTCAGGTCTCACTAAGGGGGGTCAAGTCTCACTAAGGGGGGTCAGATCTTATTCAGGGGGGCCAGGTCTCTTGCAGGGGGGCAGGTCTCACTCGGGGGGTCAGGACTCACTCCGGAGGGGTCAGGACTCACTCGGGAGGGGTCAGGTCTCACTCGGGGGGGTCAGGTCTCACTCGGGGGGGTCAGGTCTCACTCGGGCAGTCAGGTCTCACTCTGGCATTCAGGTCTCACTAAAGGGGTGTCAGGTCTCATTCGGGGGGTCAGGTCTCACTAAGGGCGGGTCAGGTCTCATTCAGGGGGGTCTCACTCGGGCATTCAGGTCTCACAAAGGGGGGTCAGGTCTCATTCAGGGGGGCCAGGTCTCACTCGGGGGCGTTAGATCTCACTCGGGCAGTCAGGTCTCACTCGCGCAGTTAGGTCTCACTAAGGGGGGTCAGGTCTCATTCAGGGGGGCTAGGTCTCATTCAGGGGGGCCATTTATCTTGCAGGGGGGGCAGGTCTCACTCGGGAGGGGTCAGGACTCACTTGGTAGGGGTCAGGTCTCACTCTGGGGGGTCAGGTCTCACTCGGGCAGTCAGGTCTCACTCTGGCATTCAGGTCTCACTAAAGGGGTGTCAGGTCTCATTCGGGGGGTCAGGTCTCACTAAGGGCGGGTCAGGTCTCATTCAGGGGGGTCTCACTCGGGCATTCAGGTCTCACAAAGGGGGGTCAGGTCTCATTCAGGGGGGCCAGGTCTCACTCGGGGGCGTTAGATCTCACTCGGGCAGTCAGGTCTCACTCGCGCAGTTAGGTCTCACTAAGGGGGGTCAGGTCTCATTCAGGGGGGCTAGGTCTCATTCAGGGAGGCCAGGTATCTTGCAGGGGGGGCAGGTCTCACTCGGGAGGGGTCAGGACTCACTTGGTAGGGGTCAGGTCTCACTCTGGGGGGTCAGGTCTCACTTGGCGGAGTCAGGTCTCACTCGGGGGGGGGGTCAGGTCTCACTCGGGGGGGGGGACATGTCTCACTCTGGGGGGTCATGTCTTACTCAGGGGAGTCAGATCTCATTCAAGTGGAGTCAGGTCTCACCCGGGGGTTAGGGTCTCACTCGGGCGGGTCAGGTCTCACTCTAGTGGGTCAGGTCTCACT